>CAUYLG010002530.1:0-143611 GCA_963573385.1 Cacajao melanocephalus
CAGTAATGGGATTGCTGGGTCAAATGGAATTTCTATTTCTAGATCCTTGAGGAATTGCCACACTGTCTTCCACAATGGTTGAACTAATTTACACTCCCACCAACAATGTAAAAGTGTTCCTATTTGTACACATCCTCTCCAGCATCTGTTGTCTCCAGATTTTTAGTGATCACCATTCTAACTGGCGTGAGATGGTATCTCAATGTGGTTTTGATTTGCATTCTTCTAATGACCAGTGATGTGTATGTACCTTTAAACTTCTAGATACAGGAAGGGGAATTTGGCAAAAATAAACAAATGCAAAGCATAGTATGAGATTTTTATCAACTTTTTCTAAGTATTTGACAAAACAGGCAGACAAAAAATAGTGATAAAAATATGGATAATTTGAGAAACAGTATCAACCAGCATGATCTAGCTGACACTTAGTGAATGCTACAACTAATCGATACCCATGGAACATTCACTAAGATAGACTACAGACTGAGCATTGATACATAGCTTAACAAATACTGAAAGTTTGAAATCATTCAATTTATACCATCTAACCACAATGGCATTTAATTAGAAATTGATAGTGATAAGACATATTTAAAAATCCCTAACTATTTGGAAATGTATTAACACACCTCTACATAAAGAATAAATGCCAAAATAAATCCCAAATAAAAATTAGAAAATATTTTTGGTTGAATAGCAATGAAAGTGCACTATCAAAACCTGTTAGATGCAGGGAGAGTATGAGAGTAATACTTGGAGGAAGGTTTATAGTTTTAAATGCTTATATTTGTAATAATTTAAATGTTTTCATTAAAAACTGTAAAGAAAAAGCAACTTAAACCCAAAGTAAGTAAAGCAAAAGAAATAATCACATTAAGAGCAGAAATAAATGATATGGAAATTAGGCAAACAATATAAAAGGTCAACAGTCAATAATTTTTGAAAAAGTTAATACTATTGATTAATGATTAGCAAAAATGAAAGAAGAGAAAAAGAGACAGAAAAAAACAGAGAAAGAGAGATTGAGAGAGAATCAATAGTAATAAAATTTTGGTCCTTGCTGAGATTTGATATATATTTATATAAATATTAAATCTATATAAACATTAAATGTATATAAATATATTAATATATAATCTTTATATATTTAAAGACTAATAATGGAATGTTATGGGCCAGGCACAGTGGCTCATGCCTGTAATCCCAGCACTTTGGAAAGCCGAGGTGGGCAGATCACTTGAGGTCTGGAGTTTGGGATAAGCCTGGCCAACATGGTGAAACCCTGTCTCTACTAAAAATGCAAAAATTAGTTGGGCATGGTGGCAGTGCCTGTAATCCCAGATATTCTGGAGGCTGAGGAAGGAGAGTTGCTTGAATCTGGGAAGCAAAGGTTGCAGTGAGACAGGATTGTGCCACTGCATTCCAGCCTGGGAGACAGCAAGACTCTGTCTCAAAAAATAAATAAAATAAAATAAATAATAATGAAATGTTATGAATACCATTATGCCAATAGCAGAGAAAAGTTAGATGAAATGAACACATTACTTGAAAAAATACTATCAAAATTAACAAGTGGAAATAAAATTTTGAATAACTCATTTATTAAAGAAATAATAGTCAAAGAACTGAACAAAATAATAATTAAAATGAAACAAACCTTCAGACCTTGACTGCTACACTGATGAAGTTTACCATATATTTAGTGAAAAATAAAATCATAAAACAAGAAAACTTGCAGGGTCATTCTTTCTCAAGAACATAGGCTTAACAAAGTCTCAATAAGATGTTAGTGAATTAAACTCTTCAAGACAAAAAAACATAATATATGGTGTCCAAATGGGATTTATCCCAGAAATATAAAGTTGGTTTAACACTGAAAAATTAATCATTGCAATTCAACACATTAATAAAGGACAGATAAATATACACACTGATATCAAAAGAGTCATAAATGTATTAGCAACAATTGAATACCTATTCAAGAGTAACTCTTCAAAAATTTGGCTTAGAAAAAAGACTTAATCACGTACAAGGTATCTACAGAATTCCTATAGTTAACATCACACTTTTGGGTGAAATAATCAAATGCCAGAAAGAAGGCAAATATATAAGGCACTGATTCTGTTTGAAATTTTTCTGGAGGTTCTAGTCAACACAATAGGCAAGAAATAAAAGACATAAATATTGGGAGAAAAGAAGTGAAACCTTTGTTATTTACAGTGGAAATTGGGACATAAATATAAACTTCTATGAAATCTACAAAAAGCCTAGAAAAATAATTTTTATTGCATTTCTATTGGCCAGCAAAACACATTTGGAAAATATAAAATGTTAAGAGTAGTATCATTTTCTTGAGCATCCAAAACAATGGAATATTTGAGCATAAATTTAACAAAACATCTGTAAAATCTGTATGCTGAAACTATACATCATGTATGAGAGAAATTAAAGAAGAGCTCAATATCAGTGGGGATATATCATGTTAATGAATTAGAAGATCCAATATTGTTAAGATGTCAATCATCCTCAAATTAATCTAAAGGTTAAACACAATCCCATTTGAAACCCTGGAAGGTGCACTGTAGAAATTGACAAGCTAATTCCAAAATGCATATGTACATTCAAAGAACCTAGGTAACCAAAACCATTTTGTAAAAGATAATGCTGGAGCACTTACTCTACCTGATTTAAAGATTTATAAAGTTACAGTAATCAGGGCATTGCAGTTTTGTCTTAAGGATGGACATGCAGGTAAATGAAACTGAATGAGGACTATAAGTAGATCCACATGTAGAGAAAAAATTGATTTTAGACCAATTTCAATGAAGAAAGGGAATTTTTTTAAAAACAAATATTCCTAGAGAAACTGGATATCCTTTTGGAGAAACACCTGTTTATTAGTATCGGATAAAACAGACTTTAAAGTAAAATAATTATCAGAGGTAAAAGGTCATTAAAGGAAGACATAAGAATTCATCAGGCAGAGATAATTCTAAATTGATATGCACCTAATGTATGCCAATATATATGAATGTATATAAATATTGTATACAAAGCAAACTTTATATATAGAATTACAGAGAGAAGAGACTTGGTCTGAATTGTAGAGGGAGGTACCAAATGGCTTAATCGAGACATGACTTTGAGCTGTGCTGTCTGCAGTTTGTGTTGATGGAGCAAATCAGGTTTTTCAGATTTCAGTTACCTAGAAGGTGCTGGAATCTAACTAACTGCCCTGTGTACGATTCAGTAAAGGAAGTTCTGATTAAGGATATTTTCAGGCAACATTAAGAATTTTGTCCTAACTATATGTAACACATATAACTATTATGTGTATATGTGTATAAACATATGTATGTCAATGTAAATATAAATACACACATAAGTTATATAGCTTTTCCCCTTTGTTCAGCACTTCTCCTTACTGCCGCCTTGCGAAGAAGGTGCCTTGCTGCTTCTTTGCCTTCTGCCATAATTGTAAGTTTTCTGAGACTTCCCGAGACATGCTGAACTGTGAGTCAATTAAACCTCTTTTCTTTGTAAATTACCCAGTTTTGGGTATTTCTTCATAGCAGCGTGAGAACAGACTAATACAACTATGTATTATAGTTGGTATGTATATCTACATCTATTTACACATATATGCTGTGTCTATGTTTGTGTGTGGGCAAGGTGAGTCATTAGTTGTTGGCTTTGATAGAAGGCATGGGAGAGATATTTATTAGATGCTTATTTTGTTTTATTTTATTCTCCTAATGGACTTTGGACATTGGTAATACTGTCCAATTTTACAGATCAGAAAATGGAATTATAGGATTAGTGATATAAAATATACCATTTTTTCTCTATCTTAAGGGCTACTTTTATTATGCACTTTTATAGAACATAAAAATAGGCAGAAAATGGTGATCTGGATTTTTAATTCAGGTTTAAATCTAAAGTGTAGTACCTTCACCGCAATATGTTCCTAACCCTCATTTGATGGTGCAAAAATGGATCAAGGAGCCAGACGTGAGCCCTGGCAGAAAAGCACACACTTGAGGATTGGTCTCAGCATTCACACTGTAACTCACTAGTTGGGAGCCAATAATGTTGAGTCATAAAATCAGCATGACATTGAGTGTATGAATGATGGCCAATTTTTTTAAAAGTACATTTTGGTATTGAAAGTCATGGCAAAGCTACAATTAATTTTGCACCAACCTAATAAAAGATAAAACAAATTTCCAAGTCTCTCAGTGACACAGGAGCCAGAGGAAGATACTGAAAATTTATATCCAGTGAAGGATGGCCATTGGAAGTTAAGATATGCAGTGCTTGTGATTACTAATTTAACATATATAAAATGTCATTGATATTTTCTTTATTTCATGTGCTGCTTTTATGATTCTCTTTTACAGGGCATAAAAATATTTTAAGGGCTTTCAGTTATAGGGTTATCTGCAACTTCTGTCTTCTTTTAAACCTTTTTTTTTTCCCCAGGACTTATTAATTTCTTAATCAGAACTAATAGCCCCACTGTCATTGAAATGAGCTGCGTGGTGAATATCCGGAACATCTATGCTCAGCCACACCCTTGGAAATTGCTGAAAATGCTGCCATTGACAGGAAGCAGTGACACCACTGGATTGCTCTTGCCTTGGTCTTGGGCTGTTTGGTTTCTAGTCTCCACTGTGTCACACTGGATACAGCACAGGGCAAGAATAGCCTCCTTCATTGCAATCACAGAACCAAAATATACCGAATGTTTGGGGAAGAATGGAACAGAAGATACCTTAAGATTAATTTTCAATTTGTCCCTTCCCATATAACATGAAGCCAGATTTGTCCCTCCCATTGAAATAGCTGTTGATGATCTTGGGCATTAAAGGGCGGAACTCAGGCAACTAGGAAGGCATTAAACAGTAGATGAGCCTCTCTATCGAGAAGGTGTGGTCTAGGGAAAAACCATTCCATTTACTCAGATTTAAGAGTGTGGAGGTGCAATCTTATCAACATGATTATGTGACCAATATAACTCCCAGAAGCCAAGATTGTGCAGTCTCTAAATGTTCCATTATCTTGTTCACCTCCCTACACCACTATTACTCTGAGTAGATGTGTGCAGTTTGTGATTTTGATTTGAGCCAACAATATCAGTAAATAGAGATGATTCACATACACTGTATCTTAATCTGACTTACATTGGAAAGGTGAGAAAACCACTCTTGGAAATCCAGCGCTTGGAAGATCTCCAGTAAAAATTTCCGACAAAAAGATCTGAATATGGCTCAGATTTGCTTAAAAGGAGCAACTGATGAAAACATTTCTTTATTACTCAGAAAACATTAAAAGATTTGCTTACAGCTTTGCTGTAGGTGATAAAAGCAAATTAGTAAAAATTCCACTAGGAACAAATATTATGTTATGGGCCGTATTTGCTATTGTCTTATTATAAATTAATAAAGCCATATTCCAAATTAGACTAGTTATCTTGAGTTTGATGTAAAAAGGAGGAGAAGGTGCAGGAGTTAGAAACCCTGATTCTAAAATAAAAAAAGGGATTGTTATGCAAGCCGCATGTGATATTTGCTGTGTGTGGTGGTGAAGGTGAAGATTTAATGGAAGAATAATAGTTGGGGGGCAGGGAAACATCGGGGTGGAGCTCCAGTTATTTAGGGGTATGGACAATAATAGAATCACCAAGTTTGCAACTCTCTTGTGCCTTTGGACCTGTAAGAGCCAGAGAAACATCTTCTATATTAATTATAGGGGCTGGAATTTTGTTTTAGCAGGACTAAAAACATCATGGTCAGATGGGAGCTATTCATGTTCTCATTTTGGAAAGAGATATGCGTATGTGTGTTTGCATGTATGTGTGAGTGTGTATGTGAGAGTGAGTGTGTGTGAGTGAATGTGTGTGTGTATTTAACATGCTAGTATTAATGGAGCAGAGATCGGGTATGGAGGAGTTTTAATTTTGGGGTGATATAGAGGTCAAAGATATCCGTTAATGTACACAGCAGAATGCATGGCCTACATTTAATTATACACCAGGCAGAAATATTTTGTAGCTACTTCCCTCCAGTATGATCACTGAATCATTGATGATGTCAGATTAAGAAATAGTAAGAAATAGCCTTATTGTTAAAAAGAAACTAATAAAAAAGAAGGATTATCTGTTGTAAAGATGAGAGACAGAGACAAAATAACTCATCTGTAATGCAGATTTATTAATAGTCATTCACTGATTTTCAGTAAAATACTCTTCACGTAACCTTGACTTTATTAAGGAGTCCTTAAGGTGCATTTGGAAGACAGATAATGAGTTTGGGGAATAGCCTTATCTACATCAAGCTAATCTTTAACAGCTTGGAAAAGAACTAGCATAAAGTTCTCCAATTTGAGTGACAGAATCATGTTAAGATGAAACCATTTAAAACGTCCTTTTAATATGAAGACTTTATGGTACACGGCAATATTTTTATAAGAATGCTTCATGGAGCAGTGGGAATATAAAATAAATAAGAAATATAGAAAACCATGGAGCTTTCATACTATTCTTGAGGGTCAAATGAATTGCTAGTTAAGAGAAAAAAAGAATTCTACTGTCCGAGGCCTCTGAGTGGCACTTTGTATCTGGGTTAATAAAAGCAAGTCAGACGTCCCCAGGGGGAAAAAAGTGTTTCATTCACATTAGCTGTCTCCTTTAAAGGGAGGGACAATCTGAAGGGAGGGATTTTGAGTGGCATGTCATTGTCGAGACTGCACATGCCACATTGTCAGGACTTCTATGGAGAGAAATCCGCAGGAACCTTTCTGACCCTTCGCAAGTGCAGGACTCTGTGAGTCTGTGTGGGTGAGCGTAAGCAGGCTGAGAGCCGAAAGAAAGAGGGATGAAAAGAAAACTAATTGAGAAGTATCTTTCTAATGAGACAGCTCATATTTACCCATGTGCAGATTCCCAAGTTCAGATTTTTCTCCTTTAGTGAAAATGTGAGTGCCCTTCTTTAGCATAAGACTAGACATGCCATGAGAAGCTTTTTTCCCCCCAGCTTCTATGCAAGAGTTACATCACATGGCAAGCTGAAATAGGCTACAGTTTTCAAAGCTTAAAACACGTTCATTAGTGAAGCTTCTCATTCCTGTTGTTTCTGATACACTTTAAGTCTTTTACTTATTTATTATAGTTTTTGATTTGTATTGTTTTGCTTCCCCTCCTCATGTCTCAGTGGACTAAGACTATTTCTTATTTCCGTCTTTAGCGCTTACAAATTTAGGATTTCACCAAAAAATATCTTCAGCCCAAAAGTCATTGGACAGAGATTCAAACCAGGAAGTTTCAGCTGATTTTTGAAAATTTACTTTCCCCAGCAATAAGGCAGTCTCAAAATTTGCCTGAGAGATTTAAAGATTTTCATGCTATTTCGATATTCATCCAATTTTCTTCCTAAATCAGGTATAAAATCATTTCTTCATCTTTAAAAGACCCAAATGGATAATTTGTAGATATTAGCCAAGGCTAGAAAGTGTCATTACAGATTAATTTGCAGTTGGCAAGATGTGAGTGCATTTGTGAGAAAAAGCAAGAAGCAACTCTCCTTACACTCCTGAGAAATTTTAGTCTTGGGGCTAAGAAAGCTGGGATTTAGTGATTTCATTGAACTTTTTTTTTCCTTTAAGAAGCAAGTGATAATTCATCTGCAAACACACCTTTCTTTGCTCTGTTGTCAATAGAAAAGTTGTTTTGCTAATGGTTATCTGTCTACAAGTCCTTGACCTGCTTGTAAACACATTTCTGCAGGAAAACCCTGGGCCATGGCCTCGGGACTTTGCGTCAACAACAAGAGATAAAGTGACCACAACTTAACCTGTTCTGGCCTGGAGTGCCCTCTGCTGCCCTTTGACCAAGTGCGTCCCTAATCTCTCTGCTGAAGGAACAGATTGCTTGGAGGGCTGGCCATGACATGGTTTGACCTGTACTGCTGCGAGGTTCCCCTGTGCTATTTTCAAAAACGTGATCTATTCCTGCCAGGGAGCCACTTTAAACCATCTTTCCATTGACGAAGGGGGAAAAAGTTCTGTTGGCTTATAGAAGTTGGTCAGATTTGTGTCTTTATGTTTCTAAAAGTAATGGTACAAAAATGAAAACAGGGTCAAGTGAATTAATTTAATTATATGGATGCCATGTATTCCCAACCCCCTGAAAATGTGGAAGTGAAATTGAAGAGAACTTTTGAAAACATAAAATGTTAAAAATCATTATGCATGTGCGGAATTAGCTAATTTATGTTTAGTTTCAGTCAAAATAATTTTTTTTTTTGAGACAGAGTCTTGCCCTGTCACCCAGCCTGCAGCGCAATGGTGCAATCTCAGCAATCTCTGCCTCCCGGGTTCAAGCAATTCTCCTGCCTCGTCCTCCTGAGTAGCTGGGATTATAGGCAGGCGCTACCATGTCCTGCTATTTTTTTTTTTTTTTTTTTTAGTAGAGACAGGGTTTCACCATGTTGGTCAGGCTGGTCTCAAAATCCTCATCTCATGATCCACCTGTGTCGGCCTCCCAAAGTGCTGGAATTACAGGTGTGAGCCACCGTGCCTGGCCTCAGTCAAAATAATTTTATATCTGTGTCTGACCTCAGGCCTCCTGTGGTCATCCTCACTAATACCATGTCACTCCTTAAGACTCCCCTCAGTTTTCTCTTTTATGTTCTTATTTGTCTGTTTTTATTTTCTTCTTTCATTCCCCACCCCCCTTTAAAGTTAATTTTGCGAAATAAATCATAGATGAACTATTTCTGAAATGTGTGATTTCTAGTGGAACTCGATGTTGGTACCGTCCACTAGCTGACAGGGTCAGCTCGATTTTCGACCAGCTCTTCTCTAGTCCTATCATATTTTCCAGCCTTGTTTTCTAGAGTTTTCCTAGGATGGTCCTGCCTTTTCCTCTAGGCTACACTTTTCATCTATGACTTTCCTGACTTCTCTCAGTATTTCCTAATTATTCTTTCTTACCCAAGTTTGCCTATGATTTAGTTTGTTCAAAATCAAGTGTACATCAAATTAACATGTATCTAGGGCTGGTGCTTTTAGAGGTAATAAAAGAAAAGTAATGGGCTGGACACGTTGGCTCACACCTGTAATTCCAGTACTTTGGGAGGCTGAGGCAGGCAGTCACTTGAGGTCAGGAATTCGAGACCAGCCTGGCCAACATGGTGAAACCCTGTCTCTACTAAAAATACTAAAATTAGCCAGGCATGGTGGTGGGTGCCTGTAATCCCAGCTACTCAGGAGGCTGAGGCAGGAGAATTGCTTGAACCAGGGAGGTGGAGGCTGCAGTGAGCTGATATTGCACCACTGCCCTCCAGCCTGGGTGACAGAGCAAGACTCTGTCTCAAAAAACAAAAACAAAAACAAGAAAAGAAAAGAAAACTAATGCAAACTAATGAACAGGTTCTGCCTTTGAGAAACCTGTTAGTTTTAATGGATCTAAAGTGACAATGTAACTCATGAATGGAGTGCTTCATAAAGTATTTGCACATTGAGATAGATTACGAGTGGTGTACATTCCATATGATTTTCTTTTTGTTGTTTTAACAATTAAATTAATAGACCCAAGTACAATTTAACTAAAGATTACTGGCTATGCCTTTATCTGTTCCATGCTTAAAGCATAGATTCTCAAAGTTGTAGCTTGAGCAAAAATTTTTGGTACATTTTCAATGACTAAGGTAATTGTTTCCTAAACTATGAAATGTCCAGAATAACAATATGGTCTTATATGGGGATATGGCTTCCTATTGGATATAGGTTTTACTTTTTATACATCTCAAAAGTGATTTAGCACTTACTTGAGATGTAAGCAAATTATAAAGGATGATCAAAAAGTGCTGTTTTGCATTTGTGAACATGAATTACTAGAATGCTTTAAATGTCAGTTTCACATTTGAGATATGCATATTTGATACTATATATCTCACTTTTGTGAGAGGAATATAATTGGCAAAGACTTTTAAAAATAAAATATAGGTAAAAATTGTGCAGAAAATTATACCAAACATAGGTATGCAGCTCTATGGCTATTAAAAAATGAACTAAAAAGTTACCACCCATGTCCAGAAACAGAACATGGTCAACATCCCAGAAGCTGTCCCTTCCGAATTTCTATTCCTATTGCTCTTTCCAAAAGTAATTATTATCTTGATGCTTATATAATCATAGTTTTGTTTGTCTTTAAAGCTTTACCACCTAAGCAAGTATCCTAAACACTGTGGTTTAATTATTTTTTCACTTTTTATAAATGGAATCAAATAGCATTTAGTTTTTTGTATCTGGGTTCTTTTAATCAGCATTATCTTTGTCTGACTTATTTCTCACATATGTGTAATTCCGATTAGTTTATTTTTGCTTGATGAGTAATATTACAATGTATTAATTAACCACAATGATTTTTTAAATCTATTTTACTATTGATACATATTTAAGTAGTTTCTAGATGTTGTTTCTGCATCTGATGAGCTATGCCTACAATTTTTCTCTTTTATTTTATTAATGTTGTGAACACACGATTAAAAAAAAATTTACTTTAAGTTCTGGGATACAGGTGCTGAACTTGCATGTTTGTTACATAGGTATATATGTGCCATGGTGGTTTGCTGTACCTATCAACCTGTCATCTAGGTTTTAAGCCTCGCATGCATTAGATATTTGTCTCAATGTTCTCCCTTCCCCTTGACCCCCACCCCCTGACAGGCCCCAGAATGTGATGTACCCTTCTCTGTGCCCATGTGTTCTCATTGTTCGACTCCCACTTATGAGTGAGAACTTGCGGTGTTTGGTTTTCTGTTCCTGGAACACAATGAATTTTTAAAAATATTAAAGCTACTTTGAATAACTAAATTAAACCCAAATTAGTTACTGTGAATTATCATGTTCCTATTTTGCTATATTTAGTTTTCCAAAGCTTTTACATTTAGGTACTGTAATTTTATGTTCTTTTAATCAAATTTTGGTAACAAGTCCTATGCTGTCCTCAAGAAAATGTGCTGGAGAATACGTTTCTCTTTCACTCTTCTGTGTAACAGCATAAGTAGAATTGGCAGAATTTCTTCCCTAAAATTAATTCAACAGTAAAGCCATCTGGATCTTGACATTTATTCTGCCCTAGCCTCTCCTACCTTCCCTTCTTCTTTTTCCTTCATCTTTCCTTTTCTTTTTGTGAAATATCATTTATTTACAGATTAGGTTTTTTTCATTCCTTCTTCTGTTCATTTGGTTATTTAAAAAAATTATTTGACTAATTTAAATTTTAGAGATTAGAATAAATGTTCATAATATTTCCTATGTTAAAAGTGTAAAACATCTGTAGTGATGTCTCCCTTTTCTGACATTGATCACTTCTACACACTCTCACTTATTTCTTTCATTTTCCTTAGTCTTACTCTAAATCTTTCAATTTCTTTTTAGTGTATCCAGATGACATACTTTGGCTTTGTTGGTCTTCTCCATTTTATAGTAGTTTTACCCAACCTAATAATTTTTGTACATTATTCTCATCCTTTTTCTTTCTTTGGGCTCAATTTGCCAGCTTTTTTTTCCCCCTAAATTTTTGAGATGATTGACTTTCAGCTTCTTTCTTTTCTAATATATGTGTTCTGGGTTACAGCTATCACACTAGGTAGTAGTTTTCATTGCATGTTGAGTATATAATATTTCAAAACTTTTCTTTCAGTTGAAAATATTTTCTAAATTCTATGTTATTTCTTCTCTGACCTGTGGGTTAGTTATAAATAGTTATTTTAAATTTCTCAAACATAAGTGTGTTTTCTAGTTCTCTGTTATCAATTTCCAGAAAAATTATATTGCAGATAAGATTATATTCTTTGCATGAGTTTAGTTTTGAAATTTGTGTTGACAATCTTTATGGTTTTGAGAAATGTTTCAAATATACTCAAAAATATGTGTTCTGCATGTATGGGGTGTGCAGAATTGGCTTTACTAAATTCCATGAGGTCAATTTTGTGGGTCTGTTATTAAAAAGTTTTATATCCATAATAATTTTTTAGTTTGCATATTGATTTTTAGTTTTGGTTGATTTTAGTTACTGACAATTGTATTTTAAAATCTTCCACTAGAATTGTGGAATTGTCTTTTTATTCTTGAATCTTTTCTATATATTTTGAGGCTCTGTTATTAGACATGTTCTAGATTGAATTCTTGATAAATTGAGCCTATTATGATTATGCTGCTTGAATTTTCTTGCCTTAAAGTTCACTGCCTTCTATTAATATAGGTGAATGAGTATTTTTTCCACTTTTTGGTTAGTATTTTCATGGTATATCTTTCTCCATTCTCATTTTCAACTTTTTAATATTTGATAGAATATAGATATGTCACTTATATCATTTAGATGACATTTTTTAATACTGTCAGAAACAGTTTTCTTTTTAAATTTGGAGCACTTTGTACATTTATATTCTATATAACTTCTGATATTTTCCTGATGCTCTATGTTTCTTTTTTCTACCTGTATATATTTCATCTTATAAAGTATTTTCATTTTTCTGATTTCTTTCCTATCATGTGGAAAGTGATATATCCTTTCACTATATTACTAGTGGTTAGCCTAGAGATCAGAGCATGTGTTTTTTAGATTAGCAAAGATGTACTAGTTGGTATTCTGATTCTCTGTTTAGTCACAGCAAGGTAGTTAAACCTAGAACATTAGTGCTTTGAAAGGCCAAGGCAGGAGGTTCAGGACTAGCCTGGGCAATGTAGTGAGACCCCCGTATCTACAATTTTTTTTTTTAATTAGCTGGGCATAATAGTGCATGCTTATAGTACTAGCTACATGGGAGGCTGAGGTGGTAGGACTGCTTGAGTCCAGAAGTTTGAGCCATGATTGTGCATGAGAGTTTAGCCTGGGTTACAGTGAGCTCCTGTCTGTATATTATATTAATATAATTTTGTTGAAATTTATTTTAATTCTAGATATACAAACACAATAAGACATTATTATCAGTTTTCTTAAAGTTGATATTATTATGTATCTATCTGCGCTTTTCATTGTTTTCTGGATCTCTGGTCTATCATTTTACATTAGGTTCCTTCTGTCTGAAAACATCTTTCAGCATCCCCTTTTGTGCAAGCATGCTGATAATAAACCCTCTTAATATTTTTCTTAAAATTGCTATATTTCTCTTTTATTTTAAAAGGATGGTTTTTACTGGATATAAAATTCTAAGTTGGAAGTTACTTATTTAAATTCAGTTATAATATGCATATATTAAATTAGGAAATCTTACTGGGATCCTGTTTTCTTAATTTTTATTGTTTGTCATTCTTGATAAGATGTTATATGATATTTCCTATTGGCTTGCACATTTTTGGTATTGTTTTCTAATTTCCTGAAACATTTTTAAATATCTTCTGTAATTGATTTCTGAGTCTACGTCTTATTTCTACATCTATGACGGCTGTCATGATTTGAGTGGTGATTTAAAAATATTTTAGCTTTGATATTTGTTACCAAAGTCTGTATCCAATATTGCATATTTAGTTTATCTTAATGCTGAATTTATGGGCCATTTGAAAGAATTTGTAAAGTGTGACATACATTTTTCCATGTTGACTAACCCTGTAACTTCTGAGCTGACTACAATATTTTATTTTACCTTGACTTTTATTAAATTAGACCTACTTACGGACTTCCAAATAGTATCATTCTTCTCATTTTCAAAGTTCAAAACCTTAGGTTTGGGAAGCTTCTGGTCCAGATGAATGTCACAATACTCAATGAAACCATGTTTTTGTTTTTGTTGTATAAAATGACTGTGAGGCCTCTCAGCCCATCTGAACTCTCTTAAGAATTTGACAGTATCGACAGCCATAATTCTCTTGAAACTCTTATTTTTGAGACTACTTTTTGTCTAGGTTTCCTTGATGTTTCAGTTTTGATTCAGTTCCCAACATGCTGAATTCTGTAATATTTTGAAATCTTGTTTACTCCGGCCTTCCTTCCTTAACTGCCTTCCATATTTAATGTGCCATGGGCATTGCCATTATATTCATCACATCTATTGCCTTTTTTTAAACTTTACTTATCTGGCCATTTGCAATATTATTAAGTATCTTTCTTCTTCCCTTTCATATATCTTCAATTCCATCTAATTTTCCCTAATTAAGACAACTATCCTTTCCTAGTTTCATACCTTCAAATCCTATAAAAATGCCATTTGTTTCCTCATAGTCTGCAAAATAAATTCCAATGGTTTTGGTATGAAAATCGAACTATCCACGTCATCTAATATTCTCCAAACTTTCCATACCCAGACATTCATAAAGAATATTCATGTGCTTTCAAAATTTTCTTTTGTGGTGTGCGGGTGCTGCATTCCTGGATTTCAAAGCTTTCCTCTCTTACAAAATCGTATCTATGTAATTAATGTGGTGAAAACAGATTTTTGAATGTTATGTGTATTTTCTGCAAACAAAACTCTTCGTTCTTAAGAGGTCCAAATCAAATACAACTATCTCACAAAAGCCTTTCTAGTTCTCTCTACTTAGAATTAACCACCTTTCATTTCATCTGGCATTCCCTAACAATTAGCACCATAAGCTATGACTTACTTAATTAGAAATTTTATTGTTTAAAACAATAGCAGACCCAGAATATGGATCTGACTATGTGAAATACAAGCCAGAATGTGATTCTTATAAGCAACATTTAATTTTGCAAACATGGACATTGCCGTATGGAAGTAAGAAAATATTAGTAACTCTAGCCAAACTCTTGTAGGGTGGATTGCCTTAAAGTTGCATGGACAGAGATATATACTACAATTATCAAGGGAAGTTAATAGACTTGGAATGCTTGTTTGACACTTTTAGGAAAGTATGGCTTTTACTTGGGTGCTATTGACTAAAGATTTTTTTCTTCTCTTTAAAGATTAACTACTTTTTAGCCATAGCAATTGATTAGAAGAGTTTTTTTTTCTTTATCAACTATAATCAAGCAGTCTTTCTAGTGAAGAAGACAGAAAATTGGTGAGTAGAGTTTCTCCCTGATTAATTATTAACAATACTCAATGAGAACAGTTACTTGTAACGTCACAATTAGGTGGCACTTTCTAAAAAGTTGAGTTAAAGTTTTCATTTTTAAAATTGTTACATTGTAATTACACATATATATGGAATGCGATTTGATATTTTGATACATAGCTCTGTTACGTAATAATCCCCTCAGGATATGCTGTAGTTTGGCAAGGGTTTGTTTGTTGCTCCTACGTCTTATGTTAAAATTTGATTCCCAGTGTTGGAGGTAGGGCCTGGTGGAAGGCGTTTGGGTCATGGAGACAGATTCCTCATGAATGGCTTGGTGCCATTCTTAAAGGAGTGAATTCTCACTCTTGTTCCCTTGAGAACTAGCTTTTGAAAAGAGCCCGGTACCTCCTCTCCCTCTCTCTCTCTCTCTCTCTCTCTCTGTCTCTCTCTCTCTCTCCACCCTCTCTCTCCATTTGGCAGCCTCCCCTTCACCTTCTACCATGATTGGAAGCTTCCTGACCCCTCATCAAAAGTAGATGTTGGTGCCATACTTCTTATGCAGAACCATGACCTAAATAAACCTCTTTTCTTTGTAAATTACCCAGCCTCAGCTATTCCTTTATAGCAACGAAAATGGACTAAGGCAAGGTAGTTAGTGAATCCATCACCCCATGCATTTATCATTCCCTTGCAGCGAGAACATTCAAAAGCGTCTTATAAGCTGTTTTGTAGTATGCCATATTGTATTGCCAACCACAGTCACCCTACTGTGCAATAGAATACCATAATTTATTCTTTCCAGCTGAATATAGCTTTCTACCTGTTGATCAGCCTCTCCCCATCCTATTTCCCCATCCTGTTCCCAGTCTCTTATAACTACTCTTTCATTCTCTGTTTTGATGGCAGTAATACAATGTAGAATTGTTGACAAATGCAGGTGGCATTTAATATAAATCCTTGATAAGTTTTGAAGTGACACTTTGTAAAAAAGCTATGTTCATTCCACAGAATCTACTCTATGTGAAGATGGTACCATTGCCTTGTTCTTAAGGGGCAGCTATTTCATTTGGCTCAAATTTCCAAAGCTCTAACAAGATTTAAGCCCTTTTAAATAATGACTTACTTATATTAGACATGATTGGACCACCAGAATGTGATAAATATGAAGACTCTGATTAGCATAGCGTTGGTGGTGGGATGGTTAATTTTATTTGTCAACTTGATTTGGACATGGGGTACCTGGATACTTGGCTAAGCATTATTTTAGGATGTATCTATGAGGGTGTTTCTGGATGAGGTGAACATTTGAATGGGTAGACTGAATAAAGCAGACTGGCCTCTCCTATGGGTGAGCCTTCTCCAATCCTTTGAAGACCTGAATAGGATAAAATGCTGAGTGAGAAAGAAATTATTTCTCTCTGTCTTTAGTTGGGACATCAGTCTTCCCACCTATGGTCTCAGACTTGGACTGGAAGTTGCACCACCAGCTCTCCTGAGTTTACAGCATATCCATTGCCAATATTGAACTTCTTAGTTTCCATAATTATGTGAATCCATTTCTTACAGTAAATCTCTCTCTGAAGAACCCACACTAATACACTGGAAAAAGTACATATATATATATATATATATATATATATATATATATATATATGTGTGTGTGTGTGTGTGTGTGTGTGTGTGTGTATGTGTGTGTGTGTGTGTGTATGTATCTCCAGTGTTACTAATAGCTCTCTAAAATGTATAGGAAAAGAGTACACATTTCAAGTAGATATTCAAATCAGTCTCTCTATAAATACATACAACTGTTGCTATCATTTTGCAATATATATATATATAGAATTAGATGTAGAAACATAATTTTCAGATAGAAGAGCGTGATCTCACTTGCTGATTAAATGATGCCCTTTAACATGTCTACATATATGTATATTTACATAAATTCCTGTTTAAGCTACAGATAAGCCATAGGCATAGGAGTGCAGTTATGTTTGTAAATTAAAGTGAGAAGAGCAAACATATCATTAGCTCTTCAACTATGTGATTATATGGTTTTAACATGACTCATGGTGAAACATGACAGCTTGTATGAACACTAGATATTCACAGACAGTAATGTGTAAAAGACACTTTTCTGTAATTGGTCCCAGGGCAAAGGGCTGATCGCTTGTATAAAAGCTTCCAGATATGCATTTGGTTTGGCTTCTAATTAGTAAAACAAAAAAGAGCTGAACTTTCGAAATTGTGATGAGTCCATGATCTTTTTTCCTTTAAGGAAATAATCACTTTGCCCTTGAACTCCAAAAGGCCTTGAAATCAACTGATTCTCCTCTTAAGCTCCTTAACAAGCATGGGGATTAGAGGCAAGCAGTGCAGAATGGTTCATATTAGATATAAATGATAATGGACAATAGAAAATCACCTATGAGTAAAGTACAGGCACCTTGGGCAAGTTCCTTTCACTGAGTTTATTTTTTCTTTACAAGATATTGTGAATCTCCTGTTGCAAAGCTATGCATAATGCAGATGTATGATAAGACTACTGAATAGAATAAAAGTTGAATGTAGGGATCTATTTAAGAGCAGTTCTTTATAAAATGTTGCAAGTGGTAATAGTGGTAGATAAATTAAGTCAAGTATACAATGAAAATAAAATATAATTAAAATGACTGCCTCTATATTTCTTAATTTAACAGAATAATTTAGCCTAACTCCATCACTTCATTTTATAAAAAAATAAAATTGTGAATGAAAAAAAAACACACAGTCTTCCAATGTTTAAGTCCAGAATCTTGTGCATGTCTTCATATTTATTCTTAACTATGTCAGAAAGTAAACAAATGCTACATCAAAGTGATCTATTTGTACTTAATCCATTTTGGCCACAGTTCTGCTGATCTGTGTGTATAAATTTTTTTGCCTACTGTTGATCCTATTCTCTCCCCTTAAATGAAGAGTTTCACTCAGTGGTGTTCACCTTGAAGGGAGGCACATTCTGCACACAGTCTGAAGATGCAGCATGAATTAACTCTCCCTCTGCCACCTACCCCCAAGAAGAGAATAAAGTGTAATGGACCAAGGAGGAGGGTGGGGAGAGGGAAGGATGGAGAAATGAAATACAGCAGGTTTGGGAAAAGGATATAGCTTTTGTGATTAATATTAAAGTTCTGAGCTCACAGACATCAAATTTTATTCTCTCTTCCTAAGATTTGGATGAATCATACTATTCCTGGCTTGGAGCAAGAGTCTCATGCTAAGTGATACTAAATATCAGGAATGAAAATATCCTTAAATTTTTTGCTTTTTAAAAACCTTTGAAGTTCAATTGAGCATCAGAAGATACCCTGAAGGTTTCAGAAATTGCCAATTTATATATGTATTCCTTTGACCTCACCAGCCTCCCTGTTCTGTTTACCTCATCTTATACACACAGTCTCTTCCATATTTGTTTGGGTTTAATTAATATTTATATGGATTGATATGCTTATCACTTCAAAGTATTCTGAAACCTAGTTGATTATTAAGGTTTTAACTCTATGGAAGCTTCTAGTTACGGAAGTTCATTTGTGGTTATGTATACAGCCAGCAGGTATCAAACATGTCTTACATTCCAAGCACTGTGCTCAGGGCTGAGGGTGCAAAAATAAAAAAGGCACAGTCACCAGTCTCAAGAGTCCCACTGATTAAGGTTACAGACCTGATGCCCAGCAGATATAAAGCCTGGCATGGTAGATGGTAAGCAAAGGCTCAGGGAAAGTTGGTGGAGGGCATTTGCACTTACCATGATCAGAATGGAAAGGGCTGTGGCAAACTGGATGGTGGTTGCCTTGTTTAAAGGGGCAGTCAAAACCCAGTTTCAGCCTTTCCTTGCTATGTGTTAAGTAATTGTGCCAGATACCCTGAGATTTTTAGGAAAACTTGCAAATCTATACTTTATGAAAGATTGTAAAATAATTTAAGGTAGGTTCTTTTTTTTTTTTTTTTTTTGAGATACAGTCTCGCTCTGTCTCCCAGGCTGGAGTGCAATGGTGCAATCTAGGCTCAGTGCAACCTCTGCCTCCAGGGTTCAAGCAATTCTCCTGCCTCACCCTCCCAAGTAGCTGGGATTACAAGTACATGCCACCATGCCTGGATAATTTTTTGTATTTTTAGTAGAAACAGGGTTTCACCATGTTGCCCAGGACGGTCTTGAACTCCTGATCTCAAGTGATCCACCTGCCTCGGCTTCCCAAAGTGCTGGGATTACAGGTGTGAGCCACCAGGTCCAGCCTAGGTTCAATTTTTAAAGTGTGTTTTCACAAAACATGTTTTTTCCCCTTAGTTATGTGATCTGTTCATCAGTTCCATTTAATCTCATATGATTGCTGGCTATAATTAGGAGGCCTTCTCAAATCAGTGTAGAATACACTTATGCCTCAACAACAATGACTTTTCTAAATGTGATGTTTTATGTTTGAGTAGGGAGGTAACATGGTTTGAATATTTGTTCCTTCCAAACCTCATGTTGAAATGGAATTCCCAGTGTTACAGACACAACAGGCTCATAAGGATGGATACTTCATGAATGGCTTTGCATCATCCCCTTGGTGATGAGTGAGTTCTTGCTCTGAGTTCATCCGAGATCCGGTTGTATAAAAGTGTGTGGCACCTCCTTCTGTCTCTCTTGCGCCTTTTCTAGTCATGTGACTGCCTGCTCCTGCTTAGCTTCTGTCATGAGTAAAAGCTTCCTGAGGCCTCTACAGAAGCTGAGCAGATGCCAGCACCATGCTTGTACATACAGCCTGCAGAACCACGAGCCAATTAAAAACCTCTTTCTTTTACAAATTACCCAGCCTCAGGTATTCCTTTATAGTAGCTCAAATGGACTCACACAGAAGGTTTCCAGTTTGTTGGTCAGTATAGACTATGGCAAGACACGGTAAGTATTTACTCTATAAAATTAATGGCTGTTAACAACAAAAAATGTATTTCTCACTTCTATTAGAGAGTCATATTTTTAGGCTGCAATTGTACTCCAAGTTGTCTTCTCTTTGGGTCCAAGAATGACAGATCTACCTCTATCTAGAACATTGGTGCCCATCATGGGCAAGGAAAAAAAGGCAATTTCTTAAAGAATTGGCTTGAAATTGACAAGTGACACTGAAACACACTGGCCAAAACAAGACATTTGGCCATGGAGTGGGGAAATTCAATTCACACCCACTGAGATGGGAGGGAGCAGTCATTCATGAACAGTAATGTTACTGAAAAACTATTTTCCATTAGCTTAGTGTCATTTGGGAGTAGCTACTACTTTAGTTGCCTACGGTAAAACCCTCAATGCCCTCACTATTGACTTCCTTTGGTTTAGGAAACCACCAGGTATGGTCATTTGGTGAAAATAAAAGCGAACATCCACTTATTTGTCTACAAGAATGTCGTGATATACTCTAAAATTTAAATGCATTTGTTATTAAGATGAAGATGCTAAAAGTACTATTTAGTAATGTGAATTGGAGAAATCTCTAATCCTTGTCAAAGGTGTGAGCAGAGTCCAAAAGAACAATGTGATGTTCTTTACATGGAGTTATTTAAAAACTCAGTAGCCTGGATTAGGGATCAGCCAACTAAGCCCTTGGGCCAAATCCATCCTGCAGTCTGTTTTTGTTAATACAGTTTATTGGGACACAGCCATGCCCTTTGGTTACAGATTATCTGTAGCTCATTTCTCACTATGATGGCATAGTGAATTATTGTCATAAAGACTGTAAAGATTACAAAGCCTGAAATATTTACTATCTATTTGGTCTCTACAAAAAATTTGTTGATCCTTCACTTATGTTAAATGTTATTATGATGATCTGAGCTATTATTTATTCATTAACAAAATATATGATTATATCATTATATGTCTAATTATATGTCTAATTCTGTGAAAGCTGCTGGGTGTACTAATGAACAAAATACAGTCTTACCCTCATGCAAGTTATAGCCTAGTGGGAAAGATAGATATTAAATATTGTTTAAATCTAAACTTTACACTAAATAATGTGAGACAAAGAATAAGGACTCAAAAATATGCATAATAAGAGAAGCTAATTGAGATGGATATGTCAACTACATCTTCCTTAAGGATATGATGCTAGAGCTGAGATTGAAAATCTAAGTGATAAGAATGGCATGTGCAAAGGTCCTGGGGAAATGGAAGGCTTTTTGTAGTCCTAGTGAAAGAGCGTATGGGCTACACTAGCAGTGAAGATGAAAAATGAGTGATTTTCAAGAGACTAGATGGTAGAATCAACAGAATCAACGGGTCTTGGTAATAAACAAGAGATAGACGTTAGTGAAAAAAAGAAATTAAGGACAATCAAATTCCTGACCCACCCAATTAGATGGATGGTTGATAAAATAGGATTATGAAGAGAGCCAGGCTTGAAAAGGGCCTTTGTAAAGAGCTGAAGCACATTCAAGACATGGTGGACATTTTGGTGAAGATGAGTTTTGGGTCTAAGCCTCAAAGGGGATATTTGAGTTGAAGTATGACTTAAGCAATCAGTATACAAGATGTTATGTACAAAAGAAAGAGATAAAGGTCTTGGGGCTGAGTTTTGAGGTCCCTTAACTTGTCACAGCTGAGTTGAAGACGATGAGAGGGCTCAGAGCATACCAGAAGAGCATTGTTTTACCAGCAGAAGAAACCAGTGGAAGAGAGTGCTTGAAGGACGAAGTATCTCACAGATGTGCTATTAGGGTATTAAACAAGAGACCCATGACAATGACTGGAGTCAACCTTTCCAGATCCATTGCTCTGAGAAACTACTAAGGGAATGGCAACAGTGAGTAATGAGCGGATTTTTGGCAACACCATGAGTCAGTTGCAGCATAGAGTGGATTCTTTTGCAAGACTAACTGTGCTTCTTACCAATGCCAGAGTTCACCAGTATCTTCTTTTTTAAACTGGGTAAATAACCGTGTAATGAGTCTTTCAGGATATCTAGAGAAGAATTGGTTTCCTGAGACTTACGGGAAGAAGCTCAGAATTTTAACAATTTAAATATTGAATTGATATTATTATTTTATTTTGTTATTCAAACATATACCTCCCAATGACCTCTTCACATACTAAAAATGAACAAACAAAAATGTATAGCAAAGTTTTCTAAATGCATAAGCACCAAAGGTCCAGTGGCACACGCACAGAAAAGTGAAATAATGCTTAAACTGAATTAATTCATATAATCAAGGAAGTCAAAACCAAAGGTGATCAGAAAAATATTCTCTCTACAAAACTCATAGGGACCTTGTGGAAGATGGTGAACATTGGCCGTGTGCCAACTGGTGTATTTTTGTTTCCTGTTAAGTTCTTTTTTTTTTTTTTTTTTTGAGACAGTCTGTTTCTGTCATACAGGGTGGGATGACGGGACTGGCGTGATCTCGGCTCACTGCAACCTCTGCCTCCTGGGTTCAAGCGATTCTCCTGCCTCAGCCTCCCGAGTAGCTGGGATTACAGGCATGTGCCACCACGGCCAGCTAATTTTTGTGTTTTTAGTAGAGACGAGGTTTCACCATGTTGGCCAGGATGGTCTGGATCTCTTGACCTTGTGATCTTCCTGCCTTGGCCTCCCAAAGTGCTGGGATTACAGGCATGAGCCACCGAGCCCAGCCTTGTTAACCTCTTTGATGACACATTCCTCCCAATTTTCTCCACTTGACCTTCTTTCTTTGCTGAAATGCACCACGCCCCAGCCTGTCTCAGTGCCTTAGCACAGGCTATTCCCTTTCCCCAGAATGCCCCCTTCTGCCTCCTGACCTCTGGAACCTGTGGATATGTTACCATACATGCTGAAAGGAACTTTGCAGATGTGATTAAGTTAAGAGTTTTGAGAGGAGGAGATTATCCTGGATTCTCCAGGTGGGCCCAATGTAATCACAAGGATTCTTATGAGGAGGAGGCAGGAGGATCAGAATGAGAGAGAGAGAGAAGATGTAAGCCTGGAAGCAGAGGTCAGAAAAGAGAGTCGGTGCTCCACTGCCGGCTTTGAAGATGGAGGAAGGAGCCATGAGCCAAGGAACCCACCTGGCCTCAGACACAGGAAAAGGCAAGGGAATGAACTGTCCTTAGAATCTTAAGAAGGCACCAGTCCTGTCCATACCTTGATTGTAGCCCAGTGTGACTTATTTCCAACTCTGACCTCCAAGGATATAAGACATATATATTGTTTAAGTCACTAAGTTTGTAGCAATTTATTATGGCAGCAATTATTAATAATTAATAGTTATTAATAACTAATAATTACTACCTAATGAACTATCAATACCCAAATAACCTCTCATTCTATGCAATTTCTTCAGGAAATTCTTTCAGGACATTCCATTTTAGATCAGATCCCCCTCCCATCATAAATAGTCAAACTCCCCACAGCTTTTCCTTCGTAGCCCATGGAACCATGTGATACTGAATATTTGTGGGATTGTTTGACTGCTGTCTGCTCCCACATTTCCTGTTAAGCAGGCAAGACCATGGCTCTTCTAAGGCAAGGAATAAAATGGAGCAATGAATGAATCAGGGAGTATTGTAGAGGCAGTGGTGGTGATTATTTTTGGCACTAAAAAAAAAATTAGAGTTAAGAAAGGAAGTAGAAGGAGGTGGTTTGTATTTTATGTTATCCAGTTCCATTTTCATTCTAACTCTCTGCCCAAGAAGAGTTTCTCCTTTAGTTCACCCGGGAGAGGATCAAAAAGCATGAAAATGTTGACATCCTTCTCTTACCCTTGTCAGAGGGTGGGCAGGCTCAAAAGTAGTGGGCTTGGAGTGCTTGCCTTTATCCATACATACCTTGAGCTGGATTGCTAAGGGTCAGATGCGGTGCAGAAACAATGAAACTTTAAACGTCACTCTTCAAACTCAAAGTATTAAAATTCATCTTGTTCTGCAAAATATAACAAACTCAATTATTTTGTTGAATGCTGAAATAGATGAACACATCACGTTATTATCTAGTGTTTACCAGATATCTCAGTTGCAAGCAACAAACCAACTCTAGTGGGTTTAAATAGGAAACACCTTTTTTTTGAGCCACCAGAGAAATGAGAAGAATAGAGAGGCAGGCATAGAAAACAGAGGCTAAAAGAAGGGGGGCAGCAGTCAGGACCAGGCTTGTAAGCACACCACTCTTGGCTGATGAACACAGATACTACAGGACATTGCCCACCATCACTAAACGTTCCTGGCTGTGACTCCTGTCACCTCCACACCATTTCTGCCACCTCAGCTCCCTCTACACCTGGGTAATTCGATATTGCTGCTGCTGCATCTGCTGCTGCCAAAATGAATAGTCCTCTGCTTCACCTGTGAGTATCATTAGCCCCGACTCATGTCCCAGGATGCTACTGGCTGGCCCTAGGGCACATGCTTGTCCCCCTACAACAGGGGAAGATGGGAAAATGAGCAGCCAGTCTCTTCAGCTTCTATAGAGAGAAGGGCATGCTGTCTCCCAGCAAGGTTTCATTTTGGAAGAAAGGCCATCCAAGAATTAATTTTTAAAATGTAATAAAGAGCTAACTTTCACACAAGCAGCATCCTTCTTTACATAGTCTGAAGAAGGTAAATTTAGAAACTCAGAGTTTAAGTGATCCTGTTGTAAGATATAACTAACTCCCCTTGATTTGAATTCTTTTCTCTGACCTTGGGCAATTTACTTAACCTTTATCCACAGGTAAAGTGCTGAGCCCAGGCCTGAATCTCAAGACTTATTACCTATTATTTTATAATCTAAGCTGTGTCCATCCTTTTTGTCAAAGTCAGCATGATGTAGGAATATCTCATGTTTTTGGAGAGATAGTTTTTCTTAAAGGGAGGGATTACATTTCCCCTAGTCTGTTGGCCTTGCAGAGAATTGGGTACTGTTAGTATATTCAAACAGGGTTCCTATTTTCAATTCCACCTGATTTTTTTTTTTTGTAAGCAGCACATGAAAGAAATGTATTGAGTTTCCCAATCAATGTAAGTTTATTATTGCTTACCCAAGTGTTTAATAAACCCATCCTCAGCCTGGGAATAGCTTTAAATACTTCATTGACTGTAACAAAGCTACTCTTTTCTTTCTGGTCAAAGTGGCCATATAAACTATAATTAAGTACTAATTACGGGCTCTACTGGTCAGATAGGAAAAAGCAAAGTCCATTATGCAACCTCCAGAACAAGCCCTTGGAGGAGACTTTTGCTGTTGGAGAATCTCACATAAACAAAATAAAACATGGAAAAAAAGAAGTGAAAAGTTAAATTTTTTTCTCTTGCCCCCACCATCCCCGCCCTATTTCTATGATGTGCCATTGACCTCATATATTAATTTTCTGTTTTGTAAAAAGAGAATGATAAAGAAATAATAAAAACCCTTTCTTAAAGGATGATCCATAACTTATACAGTGTGTAAAATTATGAGTCTCTACTATCTATAATGATAGGATAGAATGATGTTTTAAGTTCTTGCTACTTGAGAAAACGCGACATTAAATTAGTCCAATGCATAAAATGTGAGTGTGAACATCCCTCTTCGGTTGGCAGATATCATTACAAAATACGATGTGCATTTTTATTAGAAGGTTTCATTGGAAGGAAGTATCTGATTTGAGAAGCAGAAATGTGTAGCTTATTTTGAGCATGCACACACTCATGCACAGACACATACAACACAGGGCCACCTGCAGAGCCTTGCAGGCAGCTTGCAAACATCTCTGTGATCTCACCCTGCTACTTGTCAGGGAGCCTCTTGGCTGTGGCCATGTGCAGACTTTACATGAGCTTAGCATTGAAAGGACATATTTAAGAGTTTATAACTGTCTCTGTGACAGCAAGTTCTAATTTAAAACTCCTGTGTAATACTTGTTAGGAAGTTTTAATATCAAAAGGCCAGCCAAGGTCTTTCATGAAAAATTTCTAGACAGTGAAAGAAACTAATCCTTTTTAGTGATGTTTGGCTTCTTCTCTGCAGTAGGTGATCTTGATTTCATATTTTATATCCACGGTTTGTTAATGAAACATGCTCCTTTGAAGATCAACCAGAAAAAGAGAGGAAAATACAGCAATACTCTGTAATAAATATTTAAAGTGAAATTCACTACGAAGGCCAAATCTACCACTAAACTTTTAGGATGCCTTAAAGAAATTATACTTTGCTTTCTTGAGGGACTTCTGTGGATTGTATTCTTTGATTGGATGAATGAGCAGTGGGTGGCATTGGATCACTTTATAGATATGCATTCCTTATAAAAGCATTAGCACAATTTCCACACTCCTAGTTCTTCTCCCTAAGCAGCTTGAGTACATGGAGATTACTGTCTCCACCTCACACTTTTACCTGTAAGAAATCCAGGACTTGTTACAATTACCTTGGGGTACGGTCACAGGTAAGGACAAGTAGCTGCCACATAATGCTCAAATCCTGCTTTGGTAAAAAGCCACTCGTGTGGTTGTTTTGGAGCAGTACTGGCTTGCACACCGCAAGAACTAAGAAATGTGATAGTCTCCTTCTGTAGTTGCTTTCTGGGAAAATCTTTGTCTCTCTACACAAAGCAAGTAAATATAAAGCTATGCATACTGAAACACAAGGATATGTAGATGTGTGAATCTGTGTGAATACATGTGAATATAACTGGGGCTCTGGATTGGCATGCACGAACAATATTCCATTGACTTTGTTGTTGTCATCAAGTATTATTAATACTTGCTTACCTGTACTCGGTGAAAATATCATGATTAAATGACCCACAAGATATTCTGAAAACTATTTTTCAGAATATTTCTTATTTCTACAGTCATCTCAAGTTACCTGATATTTGGTTGAATATTGATCTTTTCTAAAATGAATTATTTGGGCAAATAAAATAAGACTATTAACAGTATCATATCTATAGAGTACTTTTAGATTATGGGATGAAAAGACACTACTTCCAAAGAAGATGATGTATTAACGGTTCCTTTTCTCACTTATATGACATGCTGTTTTTAATAGTAATACATGATTCTCTGATTTCTTGATTTATCTATTTTTCTCTCAGTGCATTGTATGCATATTTTATATGCTGTCTCAAATACCCTTTGGAAAGTATTGTATCTATGTGGGGGAAGGACTGCTGGGAGGAGGAGTAGTAAATAAACAATATCTGACTTGTACAGGGCATTTAAATTTTTTAGACAATACATTTAACATCATATTAGTTCAATGGATGTCATGCATTGATAAGATTATCATTTTCTTTCTTTCTCAATATAATGAAAAATGTGAATAATCTTTAATACTAATGAGTGTGTTTAAAAGCATTATTGATTTCTTTAGCTAAGACATAGAATTTCTTTATAATTCATGCTTTACTAAGATTTATTAACAAATATAACAGAAAATGGATTTTCCAGACACCTATTAATAGGTGGGTGTCAGTTCAGAAGCATACAGCCTTCTGAAATTCGTGTTAGAAGAAAGCAGGTTTTTGACCTAGTGATGGGTAATAGGCATTAAAGAAATTAAACAAAGAATCTTTTGGCTATTCTCTTCACCACTGATAATTTCATACATGACAATGATTTACTGTGTTAAAAATTCATCGTGAGGTTCCATGGCTGTGTGTTTGGAAGGTGGTTCACTGAATGCCACTGCAGGGTTCGGCAGCACATTCTCCTCTTCTCTTTACATGCTTTTCTAACTTCTCTACTCCCTCACCTTCTCTGACTATACAACCCCTTGTGTATGACTCCTCCCTGTCTAACTAAAGGGTTGCAGAATGAGAGATGTGTTTGTTCACACAGAGACATCACTAGTAATGGGATTCCCTTACAATTGTGGCACCTGAGGGCAATCAGTCCCTTCATCTCAGCTGGGCAACATAGAGATGGAGTGGTTTCTAACTCAAGATAATTGTTTTCAGTGTTGGTAATTGCAGGTCATGGAGTATAAAGATGCACTGGCCGGGCACGGTGGCTTATGCCTGTAATCATGAGCTTTGGGAAGCCAAGGCAGGTGGATCATGGGGTCAGGAGTTCGAGAACAGCCTGGCCAACCTAGTAAAACCCTGTGTCTACTAAAAATACAAAAATTAGCCAGGTATGGTGGCACATGCCATTAGTCCCAGCTACTTGGGAGGCTGAGGCAGAAGAATCACTTGAACCTGGGAGGTGGGGGTTGCAGTAAGCTGAGACTTTGCCATTGCACTCCAGCCTGGGTGACAGAGTGAGATTCTACCTCAAAACAAAAGAAAATATCTTTACTCAGTATCCCAGGGCCTCCTCAGCCTGGAGTTATCATATATTTCCAACCTTATCTTCTACCATTGCCAAAGTAATACTTTCTCTGTTCACTAAGTATCTTTTGTTGATGACATGTGGCTAATGTTGATACTCAACTGCCCTTTCCTCGATCACTGCCTTGAGATTTGCAGGGGTTTGGAAGGCATATCTGGCAACTCCACTGTGTTTACTGTCTTTCCATTGAATTTGCCTGGAACTCACTCCATGCATCATTTGACATTAGCAATTACTGTGGTTGGCTAACAATGATCTATCTGCCCTGCTACTTTTCCATGTTACCTTCCACCAATCCTACTGGGCTGAGAGTCCTCTGAGGGGAGACATGAGATCCCATACCCTCTGTAATCACCAAAGCACCTTGCTCATGGTAATGGCTAACTATCCTTAAGTAATTGAATAACTGAAGAGTCATTAGATGAGGAGCAAGGAGGAATTAACGCTTTTGAGCACTTATTATTTTCCAGGCACATCGCCAAGCATTTCACATTTGCCCTTTATTACTGTTTCAGAATAGTCCCGGGGGTGGGTCATCTTCCTCCCAATTTACGTCTGTAAACACTAAGGCTCCAAGTTTGGTGCCTTGCCTAGAGTCAGCCCAATAGTGAGGAGTAGGCTACACAATCTGTGCTCACCACTGAGTCACACTGCATGGACTAAACAATGCTTACAGCAGAAATTTGTACATCACTTTTTGCTAACAGTCAATTCCACATGGAGTGGCCAGAGTAATTTTGGTAAAATATAAAAGAGATAACAGCAGTCTCAGGTTCTAAACCTGGCAAGAGCTTGATCTTGCACTTGGGATAAAATCCACATTGTTCAGCCCACTGTATATTGCCTGACTCTCTCTGGTTCCTGATTATCTCTTGATATGGTTTGAATTTGTGTTACCACCCAAATCTCATGTCAAATTTGAGAGAGGGCCTGGTGGGAGGTGATTGGATCATGGGGGCTGATTTCCCCCTTGCTGTTCTTGTGATAGTGAGTTCTCATGAGATCTGATGGTTTAAAAGTGTGTGGCACATCTCCCTTCACTCTCTCTCTCTCTCCTGCTGCCATGTGAAGAAGGTATTTGCTACCCCTTTGCCATCAGCCATGACTGTAAGTTTCCTGAGGCCGGCTTCCTGTTAGGCCTATGAAACTGTGAGTCAATTAAGCCTCTTTTCTTCATAAATCACCCAGTCTCAGGTAGTTATTTATAGCAGTGTGAGAACAGACTAATACATCTCTATGACCCATATCCTACTTGTCTCATTTCTCTTCCTCGTATGTTGGCACTCTCAAGCCCCAACGACAGTGTTCTTTGTGTTAGTCTTCTCCTGTATCAGGTTGGTTTGTCCTCTCTTTCTGAAATACTGTTCCTCCAGATCATTGCCTGGATTTTTCCTTTACTTCATTAAGATCTCAGATACATTTCCTCTTCCAAGAGCACTTCCTTGATTCTTCCTGTCTATAGCAGACCTTTCCCTCTTTTACTGTCTATCCCAGTATCCTGCCTTGGTTTTCTTCTGATAATTTCACCAGGACCAGATACCACTTCATGCAGGTATTTGATAGTTTGTATGGCTCCATTACTGTCCTGTGAGCTCTGAAGTTCAGGGACTTTGCACATCTTATTTATTTCTGTATCCCCAGCACCAAGAACAGTGTCTGGCATTTTGTAGGTTCTCGATAATTCATTAAATAAATATTCAATAACCTACCATTCCATTAGGGGCATCTGAGTGATTAGGAGCTGGCTTCAGTCTTGATGATTAATTGGATTGTTCATTTTCATACACAATAAAGGGTGTCATGTGGGTTTCACAGAACCATATTATTTGAACATCTAATCAGGACATATGGTCCAAGGAAGTGTAGTTTTATTTAATGAAAGAGAAGTTTTGAGATAGATTGTCTATGAGAAAGCTTAAGGTCTAAAGTGGCTATCTCACTGATCAATATTTTTGTAAGAAGAGATGTAACAGTGTCATTCTTCTTCATTCAATTCTATCAGTATATAAGGAAAGAAGCCATATTTTAAAAAGAAAACGAACATGTAATGAACAATGAACGGTCACCGTTCCATGTACCTTACATATATTTGCTCATTTAATTTCCATGAGATAGATATTCTTCTCCTCCACAACAGATAAGTCAAGTTCCTTGTGGTTGATGCACTTAGCCACAGTAATACCTGCCCCAATTGGTAGAGCTAACATTTGTACATAATACTGTCTAGTCCTGAAGCCTGAGCACAAAAATTGGGAACTCATCCAAACCCACACATCTCTTTATCAGATATTTCCACTCCATTTTCCCCAAAGTCACACCCCAATTCTAGCACCTCCCCTTCTCCTCCAATACACAAAAGTACACACACACAACAAAGCAACCACAAATCTATGGAGGACAGCCAAGGATTTGAGGCTGAGGTTTCCCGTGCCAAGCACTCTCCCGCTAAGCCGGGAATATAACACCTTCTTTTGGCTTCAGTAAAGCTTCAAGACAAATCTTAAACCAGATACACTCCTTTTAATCTTATTGTTACCGTCTTGTGCAGTGGCAAAGTAAAGAAAGGCTGTGCTTTTAAAAGGGGGACACTAAGAAGATATGAGTAGGATATACAAAATACACACACAGAGCAATTCTCAATGGGGTTAATGCATGATCTCTCCTGACCACACTTCCTCCTTCCTGCTTCCCTCTTCCTGTGCAGTAATCAGCAAATAAATGAACCAACAAGCAACATTCTCGTCTGTTTTCTTTTGAGAGGATAATATAACTTATAAAAAAGTTTAGTTGTTTCATTTCGTGCCCCATGAGGAAAGCAAGTGCACCTACTCTTAAGTCACACAGAGAGGTGGTCCCTTTATATATATGATTTCATTTATCTTTACCATGGGGCCCTTAAAGACAGGTATTAATGACAAAGAGAATGCAGCTCAGAGGGAGTTCACTTAAGATGAAACAGCCAGTAAATAACTCAACTGGGATTCAAATTCAAATACGATAATTTCTACATCCACATTTTTTTCACTTTCTTCTAATATGGAATAAATAAATAAGCACATGTGGGTCAGGGTATAGTAAGTTGACTTTTTAAATTTGTATAATTGTAAGAAAACTCAGGTTATAGTAAAAAAAAAAAGAAAAAGGAGGCAGAGAGTGGCAAAGATGGCTTCCTTGGGCACACATGGTGCCACCAGGACACATGTTGAGATGACAACTCAACATCTTGTTGGAAGGCAAATATTTCTGTATTTTACCTGCTGCCTGACCCACTCACGCAAGTTGGCAATAGTTGACACAATCGAGCAATAAACTGCCTGACAGGAAGTAGCTTCTCTGCACGTCTATGCTCTCTGACTGGGAGAGGGGACTTCCTGGTGAGTAAAGCTAACAGCAGATGAATTAGTGCTTTTTACCAGCAGGAGTTCTCTGGACCCCTTCATTTCTGAGGTGAAACCACCAAATACCAACTCAATCATGCCATTGCTGTGACACTTCTTTGTCACACATTGACATGGGGTTTCTGAGAAAAAAGCTGGAAAAAAGCAGATATGAAATAAATGTTTATCAAAGCACATAGGGGAATAAAAGACTCAGTTCTTTCTTTTCTCAAAATTACCTGAGGTGACAGACCAACAGGGAGCTGAACAGTGCAGAAAGTTGGGAACTTGGTTAACTCTATTGCGTGGATGACAGAAACCTACAGGCGTGCTCCAAAGAACCACGCAGCCATCAACAGTCTAGTTTTCCTTCCAAGTGGCTGACACGGAAAATCAGACACAATGTGCTTCCCTGAATGCCCCAGATTCAGACAGACAACTTGAAGACATAACTTACAGATTCATTTCTGTCTCAATTTTAAATGAGGGCTATTTGAGACATTAAAAAAAAAAACATTTTCCCTTCCTATTTTTTTTTTATGAGATGAATGAGCTCAGTCGTGAGCTTAATTCTTATTTCTGGTATAGAGAATCTAGTATAACTGTCTTGCAGAGTCTACTTCAGATTCAAGACTTTTCCTTCCCCAACTTCATGCAGTATGCTTCACCTTGCTACTGACGTAAAACATAATTTGATGCCATCATTTGCTGTAACTGTTGAATCTAAGTGATTTCTTAGGTTGAAGTCTGCACCCTTTTTAATACCAAATGTGCAGATGCTAAAATGACAACCCTCGGATCAGATATTAAAACGTACAACTTCTCCTACTCTTGTAATGCTTGGTTGATAAGCAGTTATTGTCCTGAAAGCCAGTCATAGGAGTTGAAAGATAAATATTATTCCATATCTTATTGAATAAAATATATTATATCACAGGTGATGGAGACAGATTGACTCAATAAATTCTAATAGTGTATGCTGAGAAATAGTGGCAATAAAAATGCTGATGACTTGACACAAGGAGAATACTGAATGCCATTAACATGCTATTTTCTCGGTTCTGATCTCCCTGTCAAGTTCTTCACACTGTTATAATCTCTATCAGTGGATTTTTCTTTGGTTTATCAGCATGAGAAAAATGGTATATTTTAGTGTTTTAAATTATCCAGTACTCTACTGATTGCAGAAGTGATGCAGTAGTGTAAAATATGGAAAATTAATATAGGATTTTATATTTAGCAAGAGCATCAGCCTTACTTGAAAGGGCTAGAAAAATGCGAGATGCCACTGAGCTCTAGAGTTTGTTCTCATCACAAAATTTTCTCCAAATTTTCATTTTTGCTCATTTTTGTTAACTGGCTCAGTTTAGAATAAATTAAGAATTTTTAAAAGAGCTTAAAGAGTTTATGAAAGATCTTAAAAAGTTAGTTTTAAGAAGTTCTTTTAACAGAAGTTAGTGACATGGATCTTATTTCATGAGATGCAAGACGATACAGGTGATGAAACTTTTAAGGTTTATGTTAATTTCTATTGTTTTGTATGTTACTTGGGATAGATAATGAACACATGTAATCCTGACAGAATTTAATGCTTAAGTCACAACCTGTGCGTTAATCCATCAGATGAGTGCTATGTTCAGAGAATGGTAACCAGTAGTTGATGATGAGTCCCTTATATGATGATGCCATCACCATATAATAGTCATGAAGTAAGACTCCATGTCTTACTTCAGTGGTTATAGTGCATAAGCAAATTATTTTTATTCTTAGACTTATTTCCTTTATGTCTATAAATTACTGATGAGAGAAAGTACTATTGATTAAAGAAAGGAAGACTAAAATAGTGATGTAAATATATAAGTTAATAATCAGTGTGAAAATATAATTATTCAATGAACTTTAATAGATTGCTCAAGCTGTATTCATTTCATCATAGTTTGCACGAACTAGAATATAGGTAGTGATTCAAAACCCAAGGTTACAAAAAAATAGTGAAAAATGCTCCATTTATTCTGTTTTTATTATCCTTTGATTTATTGATAATATTATAATCTGTCTGTACTAACCAAGATAACCAATTCTCTCCAGAATCCTCTGGAAATGACCTCAGGTGAAACAGCTTCTTAAATTAACCACAAATTCCCCAAACTGAAAATATTGCAAGCTGAAGTTTATTTTCCCTACAAAAACCTATTCCTATTTTTCTTACTGTCATCCTTATCTCAGTGAGTGACACCATATCTAATTTGTGACCCAAAACAGACTTTCACATCATCTTTGTCCTCTTCTTCACCCCCACCTTCCACAAGCAAGGAATTTCCAAAGGTAAAGGTGTTCCTTTTTTGTTCAGAGTCTATCCAGTTCTCTAAATCCTGTTACAATCCTAGTTCAGGTCATTACATCTCTTTTTTAGACTGTTGCAATGAACTTTTAATGCTTCCATCTTCCAGGCCACCCTGTCTCCCTACCCTAGTCTCTCATCTATTAACCACATTGTGGCATGTCTGATAATGCCTCATTCTGGTGGAAATTCCTTCAATGGTTCCCTTTCATCTTCACCACCTTATCCCAGGCATCTATCAAAAGTCTCCAAACACTTCTCGCCTTTAAAACGGTAGTAGGGTCTTTTAATGTTTTTTTTTTAAATCAATAACTACAGTATCAAAATATTACCTATTTAAAAACGGAATGTTTTGAGAACCTACAACAGTGACATGAAAGTCAAATATTTCTGGAGTTTGTGGATCTCAGATAATGCTTCTTATGGACTGTCAATCACATATCCATGTCTTCGTGGCTATAGTGTGCAGGTAAATTATTTTTATTCTTAGACTTATTTACTTTATGTCTATAAATTATTGATGAGAGAAAGTATTATTGATTAAAGAAAGACTAAAACAGTGATGTAAATATTTAAGTTAATAAGAAGTGTAAAAATATAATTGTTCAATGAGCTTCAATCGATTGTTCAAGCTGTATTCATTCCATCATAGTTTGCATGAACTAGAGCAATTCAAAACCCAAGGTAGTGATTCAAAACCCAAGGGTCCAAAAAATATAGCAAAAATACTCCATTTATTCTGTTTTAATTATCCTTTGATTTATTGATAATATAATAATCTACCTGTATCCATAATATTTTGTTTGTGGAAATGTGTCTGCCAGTAACATCCTGTAGCTCATAATTTAGAAGCAAGTTAAAATGTTTATGAAACAAATGAACTAGTTGTGTGTTTGTGTGTGTGTACATGTGTATGAAAAAGACAGAGAGACAGAGACAAAGACAGAGATTGCAAATTCCAAAACTGCCAACCAGTCAGTGAAAGCAGATTTTTATCTACTCTTTATGTTGTAAGAAATAATTCACTTTCAATCTACAGATTTTTATCTACTATTTATAAGAAATAATTCACTTTCAATCTACATTTTATTATACATCCAGTACAAAAAACCATATGGGGAAATTATTTGCTAATAATTTTTTACATAATTAACTTTTAAGTAAATAACAAGAGTGGCATTTGCCCTTACATGTAATTACTGTTAATAATAATTATAATGGGATGTTAATGAGGGATTTTTTAAGTCTCCTTTTGGGCCAGGGCCTCAGCTGTTGACAAAAATACAATGTTCTACGAACTCTACCAGCCTAAGGGGGAGAGCTGAGCTACCACATCAGGATGTGATAAAAACTCATTCTCCCAGCATCTTTCATAACGAATCTCCAGACTGTAAGAGAAGAGGTTGATGGGGCAAAGAAGGAACATACCTTTAGGCAGTGGAGAGAAATATTTTTCTTATCTTTGATGCAGTGAGTGAAAAACCTTCCAGTGTATTGTTTCTTAGGATTTGATGATGTCTCACCACCACCTGGAGACGTCTGAAAGCAAAGGCAAGGATATTCTGTGACTTCTGTAGAATCCTATGATAGTGTGGGTTTCTTAAACGTGAAGTGTAGGCCCTTTGGGAGAAGTTTTCTGGAATTTTCTGAAAACAAAAACAAAAACAAACCACAAACCAAACAAAAAAACTAACAAAAAACACCACCCAAGAAGGCAACCTAGGGAGGTGAGAGGACCCAGAGAAAGGATGGCCATTTTACTTATGGTTGATAAGATGGTTTATGTTACTAGACAGAATTAGAAGATCTAAAGGCCTGCCTGATGTTTCATCTAGGAGTGGCATTGGTTAGTCTTCAGAGCAAGTGGTAGAGAGAATAAAGTTATTTCCTGGTTGGACCCCATCAGCTCCAGCTTGATCAATTAAAAAATGATAGCTAAGAAGACTTGAGAGCTTACTCAGAGCTAAATAGTATGTCACAGGTCAGGTTCCTGAGGTGGCTCTGAGTCACGCATTGTGGGTTGGGAGTTTTCTGGGGTGTGCTTTCAGGATCTATACTTTCTTTGGATGGAGGAAACCAGAATTGGATAGAAGGAGAAATCGGACTGTGGTGTATTCATAACCTATGTCTGAGCTGGGCTAGAATGGTTCCATTGCATTATCCCCTAGGGGAGTAAGGGACTAGGCTTTTTACATAGATCGGGTGTTTCATGTGGGTTACTCAAGTAAGGACACATGAACTTGGGTGAGGTGACACACTTTCATATAGGAAACTCACCAGGAGGAGAGAGGCTCTCAACTCCAGCTGTGAGTCACCAGTACTCAAACTGGTGAGGGAAGTATGGGAGTCTCAGTGTTGGGGGATGTGGTGGGCATCTCACAGCATCCATCTTAGTCCACTCCTTGCTGTACTTAAATCCAGTTACTTCATTTAAGTTTGGGGCTCAGAGTCTTCCAAATTCTGGTGGCTTCTTTTCCTGAGGAAACATAAGAAGAGGTTCATAGGACATACTGCAGTCCCCACCATGATTGCTGGTCATGAGGCTATGCCCTTTTCCTACTGGCCATTCTAGATCTGCCTCATCTTAAGCTGGCCCCTTTGCAGGTCTAGGTAGCTTCCAGTGCAGCGGGGTGTTAGGGTGACCAAGAGTCTCATTTCTGAAGGGTTGCATGCCCATAGTCACCATGTACTTCCCAGGCTATGGTGGCTGCACTTGCTCATTTACCATGAATTAGGCACAAGTATAGAAGAGGCACCCAGATGGTTACCGAACTTTTTCTTCTCTATTTTATCTCCTCCTGATGATAGTGCTAAAAGGGTGGAGATATCTTTTCTTGCTGTCCCTTTGACATCTTTTCCGACCACGGATGTATCTAACATCATTTATGTGCCAGATCACATGGCAGTGGCAGGGCTGCTCATGTCACAGCCTGAATCTGCTGCAAAGCTCTTTTCTTCCCTTGGAACCTCACAAAGCTTACAGACTTTTTATCACCTAGTGGGTGATACAAGACTTCTATCTGTATACAAGTCTCTATCTCTGTTTGTATCTCAGGAACCTGACCATGCCTTTCATGCTCTGTGGTCATTGAATTTGTATTATTAGAGATTGTATGTATTATTCTGTATTCACACTGCTATAAAGAACTACCTGAGACTGGGTAATTTATAAAGAAAATAGGTGTAATTGACTCACAGCTCTGCATGGCTGGAGAGGCCTCATGAAACTTGCAATCATGGCAGAAGGTCAAGGGGAAGCAAGGCACATCGTACATGGTGGCAGGCAGGGGTGGGGACCTGCCACCAACTTTTAAACCATCAGATATCATGAGAATTCACTCACTATCATGAGAAAAGCATGGGGAAACTGGCCCCATGATCCAGTCACCTCCCACTTGGTCCCACCCCCAACACGTGGGGATTACAGTTTGAGATGAGATTTAGGTGGGGACATGGGCCCAACCATGACAGATACCCTTCTCCAGAGTAAGAAATCAGTAGTAACCTGAAGTTTCAGAATTTCTTTTCTCAGTGGTTAACTCCAAGAATATGTAGATGAATGAAGCTGATCACAAGAAACTGCCTATATTTTACCTCATTTTTACCCAAAAAGTTTTCATTTCACATGGTTCAACATAATGGTTACCTAATGATTCTACTTCTAATACTGTTACTGACAGCAACACCAGCATTATTAATCAGATAACACTTAGCAAAAATCAGGCACTGTAATAAGTACTTTGCTATTTAAAATTCTATGATCTTCACCACATTTACCAATTATATCATTAGGTATAATTATTTCCTTTTTACACAGGTGCTGAAAATATGTCATAGAGATGTAAATTAACTTGTCAAAGGCCACAAAACAAAAAGTATTTTGTGTGGAAGCTACGATTTGAACTCAGTGAAGCCAGTTCTCGAGTCTGCACTTTTAACCACTATGCTGTGTTTTTCCCAGATCTAACACTCCAGATTTCACCTATGTATTTCTACCTTTACACTTAGAAGGAAGTACAGTGAAACAAGATAGTCTTCTTGAAGTCTTTTGCTAATCTCCCACGGATCTCTTATTCAGAACATCCATGAAGTAAAAGGCCACTTTTGGTGTTAGCTTCAGGGTTTCTCTGACTGATAGGGTCTGTGCCCCCATCCAAATCTCATGTAGAATTGTAGTGCCCAATGTTGGAGGAGGGCCCTGGTGGGAGGTGATTGGATCATGAAGGTGGATTTAAAATTTTCATTGTAAGTGTGAGCAACTGTTTCATGCTAGTGATTCTATAAACTGCTCATAAAACATCTCTACCATGATTTCCCATGGATACCCCAAACTTAACATGTACAGACTGAAAATCTTATTTCCCAAATTTCCCATCTCCCAAATTCTCTCTCATCTTCTCACTATTCTAATGAAGGACACTGCCAAATATACGGGAAACTAAATCAAAACCAGGCCTTCATCAGTGACTCCTCCTCTCTGCCACCTATCACATCCCATCATTCCTATTGTTCTGTCAATTCTTACTCATAATCTACTTTTGGTTTCTATTCTAGTAACACTCCCTTAGTTCAGGTCACCTTCAGCGATAATTTAGACTAAATAATTCAACGACAACAACTCTGTCATCATATCATTTCTCACACAGCAAGCAACTAACTTCTCTTATTTGAAACCTTCTATGTGGAGGTGGTGGGGGGAGAAAGGGAGTCAAACGTGCTCCTATACCAGAATGATGATGTAGCCCACTTTAGCCATTCCTTCCAGTAATTAATTACAACTAAAGTCCCTGGACAAAATGCAGAAATAACTACCTGAGGACTTTGAAAAATAAACAAAAACAGGTATAGTGGAGCCAAAATTTGGAGAAGCAAGTATATGGAGCTAAGTTTCCTGGCACTTTTTTTTTTCTCTTTCTGCCATGCATTACCTCTCTCATGCCTAGTCATGAGCAGCATGGCAGCAGGGGTGAAGCCTTCAGCTAAAATCTGAGAGAAACACCATCTTTCTGGCCACAGGAACCAGAGAAAGGGATCCCTGAAGGTCACAGATTATTGAGGAGGGATGCTGAAAGGGAGGGAAGAGGATCATCTCATTCTGTGAATATACACATATAAGTCTTAGCCTAGGCCTTGAATTACACATGTAGTACAGACACACACTAGTTTAGCTAAAGCTTAGAGAACTGAAAAGATATTTGAATGCACACGTAAGTCTTTCAACCCAGTCCCTGAGGAGTATGCATGTGGAATAAATACAAACTAAAGTGATAAAAGACTGGAGAACTGAATTGAAAGACCTGCACCAAAGTCTGACTAACCTCTGAGGTGTTCACACATGACACAAACTTAAACAGCATAGCAAAGGTTTGGAGGATTAACCTAATTGAACCATACCTACAGAGGAGAAGACAGAACTTACAGTCTAAACCTAACTAAGTGGAGCACTTGGTAAAAATAAAACATTCATATTCTCTGGAAGATTTTCACAAGATTGTACCCTGGGCATGTCGTTCATGATGTCTAGGGTACAACCCAAAATTTTCAGTACAAAAATGAAACAAGCAGCAGCAACAACAAAAGCAACAAAATTGCAAAGGCTAAAATAATATGCCAAGCCTGAGATTATCTAAATGCTGGAGGTATTAGACAAATACTTTAACAAGGGTTTTGTAATTATGTATGTAAATTACACACATGAAATGATGAATAAAATTAGAAATATCAACAGAGAAATAGAAATTACACAATGTTTCATTCATTAATGTGAACTTAAAACTAAAAAATGTAAGTAATTAAAAATTATAATGTGGGTTCAATAAAAAAATGATGAAAACAGAAGTAAAGGTAAACAAACTTGAAGATACATCAATAAGAACTGCTCTAAGAACAGAGGGAAAAGATTTTTAACAAATGGACAGAGCCTTGGGATCATGTTGAACAGTATCAGAGTCCCATTGTATGTGTAACTGTAGTTCAGAAGAAGAGGGAAGGGAGATTGGGGCAGAAAAAAACGTTTGAAGCAGTAGCATTCAAAAACTTACCACATTCTGTGAAAGACATATTTATAGATTAAAGATTGGCAAATTCCAACTTGAATAAATTCAGAGAAAATCGTGCTTAAATATATTACAATTGGGCCAAAACCAAATATAAAGAAAAAGTTTTAAGAGCAAGTAAAGAGAAATCACATTACATTAAGGGAAGAATGATTTCAATGATGGTAGATTTCTCTTTAAATATTCTTTTTTCTTTAAATATCTTTGAAATACTGAAGAAAGAATTGTCAATTCTATTTGCAGTAAAAGTATTCTTCATAAATAAAGGTGAAATAAAGAAATTTTCAGATAAAAGCAAACTAAGAAAATATATACCTGAAAGACCTCCTTTATAAGGCATGCTAAAGGAATTCCTTCACACTGAAGGGAAAACCTACAGAGAAGAACATGGATATTTAGGAATAAAAAAAAAAAGCAATAGAAACAGTTAGTAGCAGTGTAAAGATAAATGATTGCCTTTGTCTCTTTAAGCATAAAGTATGTGTGACTGTTAAAGCCAAATTATAATATTGTCTGATGAGGATTTTGAGGTATGTAGATGTAATGCATATGACAACTATAAAATGAAGATCCTTGTGGAAACAAACTGATATGGTTATAAAGGTTTATATTTTACATAAAGTGGTGTAATATGTTAAATACATATATTAAAATCTGTAAAGTAACCACTTAAAATAATTCAAAGAGGTGTAAACTGATAACCAATCAATATATTAAAATAAAAAACTTTAAAAATCCTTAAATTTTTTTAAAAGACAGAAAAGAAAGACCAAAACCTATATAAAATAATAAGTAATAAAATGGTGTCTCTAAATCCAACCATATTAAAGATTAGATGAAGTGTTAATGGTTCAAACATTTCAGTTTTTAAAAAAGGCAGAAAATCTTGCCACAGTGGATTCAAAAGCAAGAACCTACTTCATGTTGCCTATAAGAAACACATTTGTATTTATATACTCTGCGTGTGTGTGTGTGTGTGTGTGTGTGTGTGTGTGTGTAAAGTTGATATATTGAAAGTAAATGGGTAGAAAAAATGTATGCCTGAAAACAGTAAGTACTAAAAGGCTGGAATGGCTATTTTAATATCAGATACGATAAAGACAAAGAGAAAAGGTAATACCTGAGGAAAAAATAGATTATAATATGACAAAACGACAATTTATGAGAAAGACATAAAATTATCAATGTACATGCACTTAAGTATATAGCCTCAAATTACAAAAAACAAAAATGACAAACAGTGTCATAGAAAATTCCAGAATCAGAGGAGATTTTAACAATTGTGATTTCTCATGAATTGACAGAAATCAGATAAAATTAATAAGAAAATAGAAGATCTGGGCAACACTATTAAGTACCATGTTACTGATGTTTTGGATCATCATTCAACAACTGCACAACACACTTCTTTTTAAGAGCACATGGTAGTAAACTAAAATAGACCATATGATGGGATATAAAACAATTCTTAATATATTTAAAAGAATCAAATCATACAAGTATTATTCTCTAATCACAAAAGGATTAAACTGGAAATCATAATAAAAAATACCTAGGAAAACCCACATATCTAGAAATTAAACACTTCTAAATAAATAACAAAGATGAAATTAAAAGGAAAACTAAAAAATATATTCAATGAAAGTACAGCATATCAAAGTTTGTGGGGTGCATCTAAAACAATGTATAACAATAAACACACAGCTTATATTGAAAAAGAATATCCACCTCAGTAAGCTAAAAGAAGCCAGATAAACAAAGACCCACTTAATAAGAAATACCATAGGAATTCTTTCAGGCTGGAATAACATCGGACATTAATTCAAATCCACAGGAAGAAATAAAAAGGACCTGAAATGGTAAACATGTGTGTGCATATATAAGACTGTATAAGTTTTGTTATTTTCTCTCCACTTCTTTAAAAGGAACAAGATTGCTTAAAGCAATAATTATCACTCAGTACTGTCAGATGGATAAAATATATTGATACAATACATATGACTGAAAAAATAAAGGAGGGAGAATGAAGTTATACTGGAACAAGATTTCTACATTTTATAAAAAATGTGTTACTATTTGCTATGATTTGAATGTGTGCCCCAAAGTTAATGTGTTGGAAACTTAATCCCAAATGCAACAGAGTTGAGAGGTGCGATGTATGAGAGCTCTGCTGTCATGACTGGATTAATATCATTATTTGGGGAGTGGGTTCTTATTAGAGAATTAGTTCGTTACAAAAGTGAGTTTGGTTCTCACTCTTTCTTGCCCTCTCTCACCCTCTTGCCTACTGCCATGGGATAACATAGCAAGAAGGCCCTTGCAAGATGTAATCACCTTGATGTGAGACCTCTCAACTTCCAGAAGTGTGAGAAATTCCTTTCTTTCTTTATAAAGTGCTTACTCTGTGGTATTCTGTTATAGCAACAAAAAACAGACTGAGGTAGTAAATCCACAGGTCTTTATAATAATGATTGTGTGAGCCATAGAAAATAACTAAAAGCATGTCTGAGAATCAACATGGGAATTAAAATGTGTGTGTGTGTGTGTGTGTGTGTGTGTCTATTATACATGTATATGTAAATGCAAAAAGACATGAGACATATTTAATCCAAGTGGCAATGTAGCTTGTGTTTGTACATATGTACATGTATATCTTATATATATTATATATACAATATATATTAACTATATGTCTATCGTTAATATATTAACATATATATTATATCTATCTTAATATATTAACTAGAGCTAGATATTTCCTTTCCTACCATTTTATATTTTGGATATATATATTTGATATATTATACATTAATATTAAATATATATATTATAGATTATATTAATATATATAATGTTGATATATTATAATGCATAAATATATAATTAATTACATAGCTAACATTATATATCCTATTTTATATACTGTTCTATTTAGAAGTACTATTTATATTATATATGTCTATAAATACAGAAGATAATAGGTAAGAAGAAACAGAGTGACAAAAGACATGAGACATATTAAAACCAACCAGCAATATGGCAGATGTAAATCCTATGATATCAATAATTAAGTTACATATAAATGGATTAATTCTCCCTACAATGAGAAGGCAGTGATTGTCAGACTGGATAAAAAAGCACGATTCAACTATAAGCAACTATATTTTGTAAAGAAACATTTTAGACTCAAAGACACAAACAAGTAGTAATAAAAGTATAGAAAAAGACATACCATCAAAACAGTAGCTAAGAGAGAGCTACAGTGGCTATATAAATATTAGACAATATAGTCTTTAAGACAGGAAATATTGACAAAGGTCAATACATCTGGAAGACAGGGTAAATATAAATATATATGCAGCTAACAACATAGCTACAGAATAAACAAATGAAAATTTTAGAAAAGTAAAAGAAAGGCAATTAGACAATAAAATTTTAATACCCTGCTCTCAAAAATAAAGAGAGAGAAAACTTCAAATAATATAAAAACTTGAACTTGTTATCAACCGCTTTGACCTCACTGCCATCTATATTATAATCCATTCAATAATAGCACAATATACTTTCTTTTCAAGATCACATGAAACATTCTCAGGGATACACTCTAAACAAGGCCATAAAATAATCCTCCTAAACTTAAAAGAGTCAAAATGATACAAAATATGCTCTTTGATCACAAAAAAAACTGAATTAAAAATTAACAACAAAAATATTTGGGAAATTCACAGATATTTGGAGATTAAATAACACACTTAAATAATACAAGAGGAAATGAAAAACGCAAAGGAAATATAAACTATTTTTAAATAAATAAAAAGAAAACATCAAAATTTATTCAGTACAGCTAAAACAATATATACAGGAATATTTATAGTTGTAAAATACCTATATTAGAAAAAAGGAAAGGCTTCAAATCAATATTTTAAGTTTCCAAGTTAAAATACCAGAAAGATCAAATTACCCCAAAATGAATTGGAAAAATAAAATTGCAAAGAAATAAAAGTTACTATAATAGAAAGCATGAAAAATAGAGAAAATTTGGAATGAAGAGTTAGTTCCTTGAAACGATCAACACAATTGAAAAACTTAGCTAGACTAAGAAAAAAGTGAAAGTAATAATGTATTAAAATTATTTTATAAAGAAATTAAAAGGATTGCTGTGGAATATTATGGACAACTTTATGCCAACAAATTAGAATACAGATAAAATGAAAAATTCTTAGAAGGAAATGAATTACTAAAACTGACTCAACATGGAATAAATCATCTTACTATAATACATCTTTTTAAAAAAGAAATTGAGTTAATAATCAAAAATCTTTGTAAATAGAAAAGCCTAGAACTAAGATAGCTTTACAGAAGTGTCCTTCCAAATATTTAAAGAAGAATGGGCCCAGTGTGGGGCTCACACCTGTAATCCTAACATTTTGCAAGGCAGAGGCAAAAAGATTGAGGCCAGGAGTTTGAGACCAGCCTGGGCAATGCAGTGAGATCCCTGTCTCTACAAAAAATAAAAATAAAAAAATAAACCAGTCATGGTGGCAAGCACCTATAGTTCCAGCTACTGGAGAAGGAGGAATGCTTGAACCCAGGAGGTCGAGGCTACAGTAAGCAATGATTGTACCACTGCACTCTAGCCCAGGCAACAGAGTGAGATCTTGTGTTTAAAAACTATTTAAAAAAATAAAAAAGAGTTCCCCAGGTGTTTTTAATATGTAGTCCATGTAAGAACTGCAGCTCAGAGGCACCCTGGCTGAGGCCATGGGCTGCCTTCACCTTCCAGCCACGCCCTTGGTAATGCAAACTTGGCTGTCACCTTTGCTGCCTAGCTTGCTTTGTCTGAAGTGCCTCAGCACTTCCCTGCCACAATTCAGACCTCCTGCCTGGCCCTGCTGGCCCCTGCGTTTGTCTTGTTCATGCTCTGTTCTTATCCGGCTTCTGGCTGCCTTGCCTCAGAGGCTTCTCTCAGTTGAAACCCACTTTGCCCCAGCCTCACCCACAGGCTGGTTCCATAGCCATGACCCCAAGCTTAGCACTGCCTCCAAGACCTCCCTGCGTAGGGACCCTTCCCAGAGGCCCCTCCACACCAGGGCACCCTCAGTACAGAGCCAACAGACAGAATGATTGGCTTCCTAGAACTTCCTTGAATCTCTCTTTTCTTCTTTTTACTTATCCCAAAACTCTTCAGCAATGCGTAGTGAGATTCTGCAGACATCTTCAGTGCTTTTCTTTCATTTAAAAATTAATAATAATAAAGAGGATACAAAAGGGAGATCGCAGAACATATTTCCCCCATGATTTCTCCATTATAATCAAAAATAAATATAATTTAATATATATGTTATGTTAAACCTAATGTATCATTAGTATTCACAAAACAATTTATTATTAGCATTCTATTTAAAACATTTGATATTTATTAATAAGGATTTCATATAAACCATTTAATTTAATTTAACTAACTATACTACCTATATTTTCAATGAAATTAAAAGGAACAAAATTATTACCTGTACAAAACTGCAAATTTGGAACTTGTGTTGATTGAAATTTGGGTCCTTGCAATTCACTTTATTGTTTGAGACAGACTCAGGCATTTGACACATGGCTTGAGAATGAAAAGGAGGGGAGAAGAAGTAACTTTCCAAGGCCACAAAATCATATTGTATATGTTCCGCCAATGTTCTCATATGAACTAGAGCTAGTTAATAAGTTCTACAAAGCTGCAAATGAGTAATTGCCACTTGCTTCACATACCTTCATCTTACTCAATATTTCCCAAATGGAGATAACTGAGACTCAGAAACTGGATATATGGAAGGGAGTGACTTATCAAATCTGGTTACCATCACCTATTTTATTATTATATAGAAGATACTAAGTGGGTAGAAACATATTTCATATTTTGTCTCCATATTCAATATAATGAATATACAGCATGAGTTCCATTATGCTGATAACTAATATTTACTGAAAATATCTGAAATAGTATTCATTGACATAATTCCAAGAAACAGTCCTAGAATAGTTCTAGAATGAAATGATGTGCAGAGTAAAATGAACCCATGCACGTATATATGAATACATAAATAAGAAAGAGGGGAACATTAAAAATACCCACTTTTCTTGTTTGCGGACAGCTTTTGGCCTCCTCTCACTGGTCCCTCTTCCCTGTGGTTGCTTGGGCCCAGATGGATGGCCAAGAAGTTTCTTCCCAACAGTTCTTCTCTTAGTGGTGCGTCTTGAAAACTTTACTTTCTTTCTAGTTAATTGCACAACACATGTTTGTGATTGACTCTTTTCCCTGATCTGTCTCTTTGCTTTGATTGGTAGGTTCTGTAATACTATGTAGAATTTCCAAAAGAGTCCTAAGGTATAGACAGCTCCTTTGTTGCTTGTTTGGGCTACAGAATTAAGATTGCAAGGAATTTCCTGGCAATCATTTTGTTGGGACTGAGAAGATACCGGATCCTGGTTTTAGTAACCAACTAAGTTTCATCCCTCTTAGGATTTTACATTGCTTAATACATAACTAATCATGCTTCATCTTGCATTGGGAGAATATTCCATGTTTTAACTGTCATTAGAAACTGATTCTCTTTCTTCTTTCTTTCTTTCTTCTCTCTCTCTTTTTTTGCCTGTAAACATTTACTCCTTTTGTTGACACCATGTGCAAAAGTTGTCTCTCTGCAGACTTCAATCCAGAGAGCTTCTAGGTAGCTTCTAGTCAATATTACCAAACTAACTAATATTGACTTACTTAGTTTGGCCAGAGTAGTCAAACCTTGTTTAGTTGTTGTTTCTGCAAATTCTATCCCCATTTTTCAAAATAAAGGCTACAATTACTTAAACTTTTCCAATCAGGCTCCTCATCTCCACAATGACATTCTTCATGCCGGGGGTGGGGGGCAGAGCACTCTTTATTTTCCCTCTCCACAGCGCATGGTCCCAGCTGTGTGGCTCCCTTCATGAATATGCATGAAATCAGATATGACATTGCCCTGCTCCCATTAATAATCTTGTCATCTGACTTGTGCTCCAGAAAGCTCCAGCCCATGGCTTCTCAGAGCAAATGTAGCCTGAAGAAAAACAAGACAAAACAAAACAAGATGAAAAAATACATATCTTTATGTTCATCTTTTTTATTTGATTGGGATTAAGTATTCCAACACTTGGGCATGGGTTTGCAAGGGGAGCAGAGGAGGAGTGGAGAGACAGGGAGCAGGCGAGGCTGAGAAGTCGGCCCCTGTGTGAATGGTCTGGCTTGTCGGGAGCCTACAGCGGTGGGTGTAATGGTATGCGAAGTGACCTTGAATATAGGCACTGTGGGTAGCCCCAGCTTTTTTGTAAAAGAAGCATTTGCAGTGGAGGTTTGGGTTTCAGGCCTCCCAGTCATCAATCATCTCAGCCCATTCTTCCCTTTGACAGCTCAGTACAAGGCCTGACATTTGACACCCAAGACCCCGGGACTTATGCACAGACACAAGCTGAGGCCCTAAGGAAGGGAGGAGGGGAAGAGGGGAAAAAAGGAGCTGTTATTTTTTTTGAAGCAGCAAACTGAAGAAGACACCAAACAAATCCTAACTGCCACAGGAAAAGATTCTGCAGGAGAGCATCACATTGAGTTCTCTCTGCTGCTTTGTGATTTTTTTCCTGCTGTTCAAGTTGCTTAAAATAGTTCTGTGCAGTTTGTTTGGGACAAATATCTGAGTTTGGCTGGCCACTTTCCATTTGCCAGATTGAATCCAACCTCAGCATTCAAGGATGGATTGGTGGACATGGGGGTTATCACTTTCTGGACAATGGCTCATGACACAGTGACCTGAATGTCATTACATCATGCTGTCACCTCAGAGGCAGGCCACCCTCAGGGTACTTTCTCTTTGGAAAATTGAAAAAATAAAAAAGGAGAGATAATAACTCAGGTTCAGATATGAGCTCATTGAAGTTTGAGGTCAACTAATGAAAGTGTTTCAGGGATCAAATAATGGTAATTGGTGTTTAGAAGAATTAGGTAATTTATGGTTCTAACATTGAACAAGTCTAAAGGTTTACAACATGCAAGTCCCAGGATTTCATGGGTGAAGGTCCAGGTGGCTCTGCCTCAAATCCCTATTCATCTAAGGCCAGTTAAACTGAGTGCCAAGTTCTGAGCTTGTGAGGCCAAGGGTGTGTGATTAAATTCTTACCCAAGTCTGAGACCTGACAGATCAATCTAGCAAGCATTTTTTGACACTGACTATATGTCTAGCACTGTACTAGTGTCATAGAACATGAAAATACTCCAAGAGATGATCCCAGCCCACACAGACACTACCGTCTATTTGGAGAGATAAAGCATGAATTGATAAGAGAGTGCATAATAGTATGGCAAAAAAACAAATATGTTCTGATTTATCAACTAGGTTGTCTCCAGGATTACTTAGCACACTGTTCATTCTGGAAGCACTGACATCCCACACACAGACTCAAGAAATCACATGTTTCTTCCCAGTGGAATGTAGAAAAATACTTGGGGTTTGCATAGGAAATATAAAATGCTTTCTAAGAATATTGAACAGTACAGGCTTAGAATACAGAGTTAAGTAGTAGGATTCTTTTAGAAAAACATTCTCAGAGAAAATATACACTATCAGAAGTTGAATGAGGCAGTGGCTGGATTGGAAGGGAGTTTTATTTTTATTTTTATGTCATTTTCTGATAATTTATAATGAATGTATGTAACTTTTATTAATAAGTGATAAAAATAACTTTTTAAAATGGATATCCTTAATGGCTACCTAGAATTGCATACTACCTTCATTTCATTCTGTAATTTTTCTCTTAGTGTAGAAAGTCTGAAGATATTTCCTTTTCACTATTCTTCCACTAATAGTTAATAAAGTTCATGATTCTGTGAAAGCAAAGGTGGACACTTCACAACCCAAAGGATTAGCCTCTGAGCTTGAGTGAGGCTATTTGGAGTAGACTGAGTTTCTCTTCTGTGTTCGCACAGTGCCTTATGTTCTGGCACAGCACAGACATGCTCTGTTAATTTGGGACTCACTTATCTTGCCCACTAAACAGTTAGCTCCTTGAGGGCCAGAACATTTTAACATCTCCTGGAGGGAGGTCTTTGCTTTGCCCAGGAGGTACTCATATCCTTTTGAAGAATTTACAAATGTAGGAATAAGTATCTGCTTTTATTTATTAGACAAGTATCATCATTGTTGTTTTCAAGGATTCATTTGTGCACCTTTAAACAGGTTCACACTTATTAGTCACAGAGCTCTGTGATAACATCTCTCTTGGCAGTAAGAAATTTATTCCTCTGAATTTTCATAAAATTCTTGCCAGGAATGAACTGATAAAATCTTGCCAAGCTCCCATCTTTTTCTGTTGAAACTTATCTGTTTGGGGGTTCCTACATAGAATTTGCTCTTTCTCTAACTTTTTTCTTTATTTTTAAGTTTATTTTACTTTATTTTTTTGAGTCACCCAGGCTGGAGTGCAGTGGCGCTCAGCTCACTGAAACTTCTGCCTCCTGGATTAAAGTGATTCTATTGCCTCAGCCTCCCAAGTAACTGGGATTACAGGTGCCGGCCACCACACCCAGCTAATTTTTGTATTTTTAGTAGAGACAGGGTTTCACCATGTTAGACAGGCTGGTCTCAAACTCCTGACCTCATGATCCACCCACCTCAGCCTCCCAAAGCCAACTTTTAATTCTTCAAAATAAAGGACCATTTATAATGATGTGCACATTCAAGTTTCAGATTATTAATTCTTGTTTGAAGTACTCCCTTTTCAAGTAATTTTACTTGCCTTTTCAAGTATTTTGCTATTCAATCAGGGGTACTCATCTGTGTTTGGAGAAATTTGTGGTGTTTTTTACCTAGCATGTTTCTTTTTACCCTGGAAAACTCCACCCACTGCCTGGAAGGATTCTAAATCCAAATCATGGCTTTTCTTTCTCACTTTGGGAGAGAAGTACAGAATCTGCAATCTTGCAAAATGAAAGGTCTTAATCTTGAGGGAAAGCCTTTGATCCATAAAATAAGAGTTATGCTTAGTTGTGAGCTTTTTGAAACAGTATTCTTCATTCAGTGCAAAAAATCTACAGTCAGAAGTTTGAAAATGTCACACAGTAGAGATGATTAGTTTTAATATAAATAGAATGAAGGCAAACTCAAGAATTCAGTTTGGTTTAAAACTTAGATATTTTCTACTTTAGTAAAAAAGTGAAATTAAATATATGTAATTAACAACGTTTAATACCAAAGTTGTGACACTCTCAGACTACGATATTCACTAGATTTTGGCTCACTTAGGATGAAGAATGTATTGTTCCACAGAGAAATTCTGTGGCTATTTTTCTCCTCTAGGTTCACTGCATGTTGCACCACAGAATTGGAATTCAAGAGATGAGCCTGTATTTCTAATCATGTTGATATTTCCCATGTAGCTTCTTAGTCAGCTCCTTGGATTCTTCACACAAAACTATAAAAGGTCATCAATTATAGGGACCTTATGTAAATACTGGGCTGTTTTGTGATTCTATTCTGAGCAACGTTTATATACATCTGCTCAAATAAATTAATTTTCTTGTCCCAAATGACTCATTTAGTGGAACTAGAAGTTCTCATGCCAATGCAAATAGAGAAAGGGAGAGAGGGCACAGGGAAATGGGGAGGATGGGAATTCATTTTATCATTTACCAATTTATGAGCCCCAGCACATAATTTTTAAATGGAAAAGCACTTTAAGCAAATATTTAGAAAGAAAACGAAAAGAGAGAGAACTAGAAATCCTGTCTTCTCAGGTGGAGCATAACCATCTTGAGGGTATGAGGTTGTGAAATGGGTTGAGACATACCTGCATTTGAGTGTCATCTGCATTATTTAATAGCTTGATGACAGGATTCACTTTAACTTTTTAGAACTTTATTTTCCACATCTAGCAAATCATAGTAGAGTTACTCAAACTCTGAAACTGGCAGTAAATTGCAGTAAAGTTTCTTTCTTTTCTAAGTTTCTTCTCCAGTGTCATCTCCATAGACATTTGACATTTTATAAAGAATGGAGAAAGTCTTGCAGGCTTTGCTCAGTTCTGTTAAGTCAGGATATGGCGGGACTGAAAAATCCTTGAAACTTGACCTTAGGCTTGGGGTCATGGCCCTGTAAGTTTTAACAGCAGTTCCTTTCCATCTAAGAAAGTTTCTTTACAAAACCTCCTCCATGTCTCCAACAACCTCTTGCAACGTATCATGGGCATTAGCTACTCCAGAATCCATATTGACTCCCTATCACTTACTGGATGCCAATAAACGTCCTTCTTTGCCATTTATACCCTCTCAGGATCATCTGGAGCCCATTATCCTATTTGTTGTTATATTTGTTGGTACTGTCATTGGATGATTCCACCATTCCATGCTTTATTGCCAGCCCATTCAAATCGCTTCGTAGTTCCATACTTTCATTCATGGCCTTTCTCTGGCATTGGCATTCCATATTGAGCCCATAATTTTCCTCAAGATTCAGTTCACCTTTCTTCATCCAATAATTCTTCCTAAACTGAAATCACCTTCTTTAAATTGTGGCAGCATTTTGTGCTCTCACTTTTATGCAGAATGGGCGAGTGCCTGTTTTTGGCATTCCTTTCTTCTAATCACTTCTTACAGTTTTTCTCTTTTTTCTACCTTGAGTGGAAACTCTTCAAGAGACAACATGTTTGAAGTTGGATTTTGTAGTAATTATGTCACCTAGCAGAGTACCTTATATATGATGAAAGTTACGAATAATTGCTTCTTGAATAAAATTATGATTAATTAAATGTTACTACAGGCTCTTTATTAGCTACTACTACTCTTTTTGTATAAATTCCACTTTTCCTATCTTTCTTCTCTGGATAGATAGATTGATCAGTTGATTTATTTGAATGTAAGTATTTCTAGTCATTTATCTGTATTTTTAATTACACAATTGTAATGCTCCTTGAAATAAAAGTTAATTTTTAATTGTTGTAGTCCTTGCTCCTAGAATTTGGGTTTAAGCATCCTGGGACATATAGACCCAAAGTAACGTACTATTAAATTTAAATAATTTGAGCAGTTTACTACCAGGACTTCAACTTTCACTTCTTTGTCATTTTCACATTCTTGTGCTGTAAACCTTGTCATATTATGTATCATGTCCAGTAAGACCTCAATCCAGGTTTAAGAAATAAAATGAAGACACACCATTTCATTTGTAGTCTTGAAAGTTTTAATATTATTTACAGATTAAAAATTGTTTAAATCACACTGTTGCTACCTAGATTTGGGGATGACTTGATTTCTACCCTACTAATTAAAATATGCATTTGGATAATTCATATAGCATCACTTGTGCTTTGATTCTTCGTATGTCATGTACACACATCAGAGTACAGGTATAACAAGGGCTACCTTACTGGATTATGATGAGGAAAGGGGAGAGTGTATATTTTAAAAACACATGAAGCCGGCTGCAGTGGCTCACACCTGTAATCCCAGCACTTTGGGAGGCCGAGTCAGGTGGATCACCTGAGGTCAGGAGTTTAAGACCAGCCTGGTCAACATGGTGAAACCCTGCCTCTACTAAATATACAAAAATTAACAGGGCATGGTGGTGGACGCCTATAATCTCAGTACTTGGGAGGCTGAAGCAGGGCAATCACTTGAATCTAGGAGGTGGAGGTTGCAGTGAGCCAAGATTGTGCCATTGTGCTCCAGCATGGGCAACAAGAGTGAAATTTCATCTCAAAAAACAAAAAACAAAACAACAACAGAAAACAGATGACATGACTCTGACCAAGCAGCAGAGAAGACAGTTAGAGATACAGACTGAGTAGCCACAATATTTGGTTTGAATACCAGCCCACCACTTTATTGCTATGTAGGCTCTCTATGCCTCAATTTCCTCACCTGTAAAATGGAAATAAATGCAGCCTCTAAGGATTCTTGGAAGCAACCCAGGATGTAGAGATGTAATGTGCTTGTATAGCATCTAGCAGATGGTGGCTTCTATACTCACACTGTTAGCTCTCATTTCTTATGATCATTGTTATGAACTAATCAGTCTGTCTGCATTTGCTATGGGTTAGTCTACTCTGAGTCAAGACACAGTCAAATATACACTTATTTGGCCAGCACAGCTGACCAGCATCCAGGCTGCATGTTTCTTAATTACATCTTTGTGGGCTCGGTGTGAAGGAGGATGGCAAGGTTGAGGGGAAAAAGCAAGGTGCCTGAGCATTAAATAGAGTCTATCCCGCCCTCTGCCTACTCTACAAGATTAAAGAGATGGGTTTTCAAGCAGTTCTTCAGACTAACTAATTTATATGTATATCAAGAATTCAACTGGAGACATTTTTTTTAAAGGAGCGGGGGAGCGGGGAATATGATGCTCTCACAGTCCCAGTGGTGTTGCCACGTTCATTTTACTCGTGTGTTCATTCTTTAGTACTTTCATGGCTTGACATGAGGGAGGAATTCGCATGTCATGGAAGATAACATCTCACTGTTGCCAAAGGAGTCTATTCAGACATGCATGTTAGTGGGTTGATAACTTATTCGGTATTGCAGAGGACTCAAAGATAGACATTTCGCCTTTTATCTTCATCTCTGTGCTCCCTGCATACTAAAGATAGTGCAAAACAGCCAGATACATCTTAACTAACCCACACAGAAAAGAGGGACTTTTGCTAGCCTGCTGCAAGGGCTGCAAAGTTAAAGGAACACGGTGTCACATGGCCTAATGACAAATGAATTAAACATGTTTATGCACCCAACGTGAGCTGTCTATGAATGTAATTTTAAAGCACATATCTAGTGATAATTTGGAAGAAGTGTAAAATAAATAAAATCTAAACATTTTGGCTGTTGTCTGGTAGAGGTGAGATAAAAGAGCGAACAGTGAGGTTGCAATAATAAAAAAAAAGTAGGTTTACTCATAAATGAATATTTTTGTATTAGGTTGACATGTATTTTGAGGTAGAAGAAGGAAAAATGAGAACTTATTTAAACAATGACTCTAACATGCATTAAAACAGAGATCATTCTAATTTCCTGTGCATTCTTAGACAGGTGAGTACCAGCACTATCTGTTAGACACTATACAAAAGCAATATCTATCCTCTATGTAGCACTAATCATTGACTATTCTTTATTCTAATAGTATTTTGCTATATCATAACTACTTATTGGTGTTATTGAATGGGATTTATTTAAGATTATGTGCAAAATACATTTCAACTCATGAGAGAAACTTGGCCATGAAGACAGTGATCCAGTTATTTTAGGTCAAGAAAATCAAAGTAACATTGATCAGAACAGAAAACTAAAGCCAAAATGTAACATTTAGAGCCAACATTTCTAATGGACTTTTTGTATTTGGTTAGAATTTGTAGTGTGATAATAATATAAAATTGTCATTATATACATGGCAAATTGAAATTTTTCAGACAACAGGAAAACTGTTGATGGTCACTGTTGTTCTTTTTAGAGTGCTGGAAAACAGATTGGAAGTATACAAATGAAGATGAAAGAAACTGGTTCATTGGATTGGAAGATTTCAAGTGATTTCTATTTTGTGCTTTCTATTTTTATCCTAGATATTTCTAAATATAGGTTAACTTTGTATTTCTAAAATTAACATGTATATTTTATAACCATGAAAATGTGTGCTTCTTAAAAATATTTGATATATTAACACTGTTTATATGTATGATCCATATTGCTCCCAATTTTATTTCAATCCTACCTTCTACTTAACATCCTTGCAAGTCCCTCCTAAACGTGTTCAAGACCCAAAGATACTACTTGCAAAAGTTTACCTCTGACCCCATTTAGAAAAATATATAGTGTTTTTCATGGGAAAGTAGACAAAATAGATGATTTATTTAGAAACTTCGCCAGTCCTCAATACTGTAAGCTGCAATGGACTAAAAAATGGGTTCAAATTCTTTCAAATAAAATTTATAATTTCATAGGTATCAGAAGAGTACTACGTATTATTAGTACAAGTAACTAAAAGTAATATACATTTAGCAACATACAATTTGTTCATACTCTTTAAAGCAGGCATGTCCAATCTTTTGGCTTCACTAGGTCACGTTGGAAGAATTGTCTTGGGCCACACATAAAATACACTAACAGCAATGGTAGCTGATGAGCTAAAAAAAAAAAAAAAAAAAAAAAAATCTCATGTTTTAAAAAAGTTTACAATTTGTGTTCAGTTTCATTCAAAGCCATCCTGGACAGCATGCTGCTTGGAAGCAGCAGGTTGGACAAGCTTCCTTTAAAGTGTTTGTGCTGATGTTTCTACTGTGACTTTAAGGAATATATTAGCCATACCTCTCCTGTCTAACTCCCTCTCTTGCTTTCTCTTGACTTTTTAAAGATATCTGTACTCTTGCTAGCATAACAGAAAGTGATGTGGACAACAAATGTGTTTATCTTGTAAAAACAGAAAACTAATCTGAAAATTTCAGGTACCATCTAAAAATGTGTAATCTGTAGCTATCCATGATAAGTTAGAAAAATTCACTTTTCATTTTTATGCAATGTAGAAATAGCTCTTCTTTAAAAAAAAGTTCCTTAGCTTTAGCACTTCCTATTGTTGTCCAGATGGGCACAAGATTTCTTTCTTTCATTTTCCAGTCCTATGGTGAGCAAGTTCTGATTGGTCAGCAGCTTCATTGAAATCCTCGAGTGCACAGGGTACATCACTAACTCAAGAAGTATTTAAAAATAAATTATAAGTGTAAATGCATTTTTATAGTAAGGCCATCAGCTGTAAAATATAAATCTATAATATTTATATATAGACTGTCATTCTGCAGAAGTCATAACCTCCTATGAGAATGGCTGATGCTCTATGCCTTTGCATCCCACCTGGAATGATTTTAACTTTCAGCTGCTCTTCAAGAGCACCTGGATTTAGCGCCTGTGACTTATAGCTGCATCACTTCACACAGAAATGTGTTGTACCACTCCAAAGGAAGTAGTTTATCTTCTACATGACAACACCTGCACCTCTCCAAAAGCTGTAAGAACTCTGAACACACAAAGCCAGCGTGGCTTTCGAAGGAATCCAAGCACTAATTATAAGCCTGGAAAGCAGGAACTTGCAGAAATAGAACAGGGCCATGCTGGGAGATCTGTCTCTGGTGATTTGTTTTTATTGATAAATTGACGTTGGGCTAAAATCTTTGGTAATTTGACTTACTCAAACTCATGACACAATGCTAATAATTCAGAAATTAGTTGATTTGGAAAGAATTGGTTAATAATCTTTGGTCCAGCAAAATTTTTCTTTGATTTTTCAAATTAATATGTGGGCTTAAACACAACAGCGTCAGTGTGTTCAATATTTTGGTTTCTTCTTTACAACTAACAGTAAGTTCCCTCAATACAAAACATGAGATGTGTTTTCCCAATACGCTTACTCCTATTTCCCAATCACTGTTATTAGCTGTTTGTTTATATTTTTAATACATAGAATCTGAATGTACCTAAATACACCAACTAGAGAAATCTCTTTTCCTAAATAAAATACTTAGTAATATCAATTATATGGAAATTTCTTTGATGTTTCTGGCAAGATCCAAATGCATTTCAGGTCCGTAGTTAGTAATGTCAGGATGAAAACAGCCCTGTGTTATGAGCAAAGTCACAGGGATGCAGCTGCCCAAAACCATGGGAACTTACCTCTTGCATTAGCGTGACCCAAATGCAAGACATGGAGTCAAAGGAGATCATTTTGGAGCTTTAACGTTTGACGCCCCCTCTGGATTTCAGACTTGCATGGGGCCTGTAGCCCCTTTGTTTTGGCCAATTTCTCCTATTTGGAATGGCTGTATTTACCCAATATCTGTACCTAGGAGGTAAGGAATTTGCTTTTGACTTTACAGACTCATAAGCATAAGGGACTTGCCTTGTCTCAGATATGATGTTGGACTGCAGGCTTTTGAGATAAATGCTAACATGAGTTAAGACTTTGGGGGACTGTTGTGAAGGCATAATTGTTTTAGAAATGTGAGGGCATGAGATTTGGGAGGGGTCAAGGATGGAATGATATGCTATGGCTGTGTCCCCAGTAAATCCCATCTTTAATTGTAACTTCCATAATTTCCATGTGTCATGGGAGGAACTGGTAAGAGGTGATTAAATTATGGGAGTGGGTCTTTCCTGTGCTGTTCTTATGATCATGAATAGGTCTCATGAGATCTGATGATTTTAAAAATGGGAGTTTTCCTGTATAAGCTCTCTTTGCCTCCTGCCATCCTTGTAAGATGTGACTTGCTTTTCCTTGTCTTCCACCATGATTTTGAGGCCTCCCCAGCCATGTGGAACTATAAGTCCAATTAAACCTCTTTCTTTTGTAAATTTTCCAGTCTCAAATTTTCAAACTTAGTATGATATGAAATTAAAAAATCAAAATCACAAATGCCAATCTCCCTAAACTCTACCTGCCAATTAGTTGTAACATCTAGATTCCATTAAATTGGTTTAAGCGATTAGATGCATTATATATGAAAGCATTTATGAGTGATAACTTAACCTCTAACATTAAGGATTAGGTCACTGCAAAAACTAAAACCTAGAATGTTATTCCCTGTTCATTAAAGATTTTAAATTTTATTTATAAAGCTGTACTGTGTGAAATGTGATTATTATAATGCTGACCAAATAAAATATGTAAAAGTGCTTTCATCCCCATACTAAATTTTTTGTTTTTATTGATATGAACAATGACCTCCCTAAGTCATTAATTACATCTAAGTGAATTGCAAATGTAATTTTGTCATTTGGTAGGATTCTCTCAGAAAACATGAGTTAGTGAACTGTGGTATCATCCCTGAAAAATCCCTTCCAAACAGAAGTGATAGAGCCCTCAATCCATTGCATGCAAATGACACATATGGTTCCTATTTTAGACCAACTCATCAAGCCTTTAAGCAAATGAAGGTGGCAGATACAGCATCCTATTGATGCGTCTCTCTTATAGGTTTTGTCTGCTAACCTGTGGGAGAGCTTCTCTTTAGTCAAGCTACCAAAATTCTCCTTGGCTAATGTAAGTCTTATTTATTTTTAAAGAGAAACAAAAAGTGTTAAATCATAGGTTTTTTTAAATGCAGAAATGTACTTTTTAAAAATAACTCCATTCAATACACTTATTCTCTCTAAATAGGTCATTACATTTCAAGCATTTCTGTTTGCAAAAGATGCTTTATTTCTTTTAAAAAGAAATCTCAGCATAATCCCTAGAAATTTAAATAACTTTATTATTTGAATTTTAAATTTTAACTGAAAAAACTGAATTAAATTTCAGAAAGCACAGCTACAAAAAGAAACTAACATGAAGACCACAGTTTTGCCTAAGCTTTTTCTTTACTATTAATTTTTAATTTCCTAGACTCAAAGTAGTCCAACAATGCATATTTCCATTACTCCTTTTTGAATTTAAAAATAATGAATGCATTCCGAAGTCAAGTTATACTATGTGGACTCATGAACATTCTTCCGCAAAAAGAAAATAAACACTAGATGATTTTTTGAGCACAAATGTGATATACCTACTCATTTCAAAAATGCAAACTTTATCTGTGAACAGCAGATGCAGACAAGTGTGTGTGCCTGATAACACGGATACAAGATGGATACAAACGCTATCAGCAATCTTCTGTATTAGGAATGTGGCCATAACAGCTGAGTTCACACCACCAGAGGAAATACAAAAGTTTTTCTTCCACAAAGAAGTCTAGTCAAACTCAGGTTTTCTTCTAGATATTTTAGATATTTTTTAGAGAAGTGCTTTTCAAACTTTAATACCAATATGATCAGCCAGTGATCTTGTTAAAATGGATGTTCTGAATCAAAAGGTCTGGACTGGGGTCCAATAATTTGCATTTCTAACAAGTTCTGAGGTGACCTTGAAAGTACACTTCTGAGGACAGTATTTAAGCGGTAAGGTGTTAGAGCACCACTCTAAGCATTCATGAGGAGCTTAATAATATATTATAAATTGTTGCTTTATATTGAAATGGCATGTTTGGCTATGTAGTTACATACTAAAGTTCACAATTACATTTTCACATCACATTTAGATAGCTTTAGATACTATGTAGATAAAATCTGTTTGGGTGGTTCAGAGTATTTTGGAGGGCAATACATTCTATTTTGAGTCCCTTTGCAGGAAATCAAATTTGGGATACTGAAAGCAGTCTACTGTATTTGTCAGAAGGATGATCATTGTTTTCTTTATTGGCAAGAATCTCTTTTAGTTTTGTTTTTCACTTTGCCTTAGCTCACATGTTATCATCCACCATTATACATGGAAAACACAAGATACTCAAGCAAGTAGGCACTTGTTGACTTCAGAGGTAACACCTCACTATTAGATATTAATAAGATGGAACAAATAAGGGGTTGTCCCTAATTTTAATGCAGTTACTAAATTGGGGAGATAAATACGTGGAATATTCTGAGGGTGAAGTGGTCAGTTAGGGCAGAGTGATGGAAAGCTTTATAGAAGGGATGGTTGTGATTGGGCAGAGTTCAGAAAGCTGAAAAGAACTCAGACAGCTTGACAGATTTGCCCATGACATTGAAAAGGAAACCCATGCAGTATTCTAGAAGTAACCACAATTACTTTTACACCACCCTAATAATGGAGAAATGTAGCACTAATAACAGTACTATGATAACAGTATTAACAATATTATTTTAAACACAGACCCTACTCAATTATCTCCAAAGTAAATTTTATAGCATTCTAAAAATCAAAATGTAGACACTAAGGTTCGCTTTTGTGTCTCTTATATATTTTAAATCTATGAATGCCCATGTATATATATTTACAGATATATATTTCTTTTTATGACCTAATTATTTTACTTTTGCATATTTGATTGGTTTTGGACTGAGGACTACTTATGCTTTGTAATGTGTGGAATTTCTCGATTTGTAGACTCTTACATACACCCAATAATGGAGTTTGAGTAGTTAGTTCTTGTTATTTTTATTTTTAAATTTTCTGTGTGGTTTCCAGAAAGGGAAGCAAAACAATTAAAAACTAACTTGGAGATGGAGGTTTTTTTCTTCCACTTATGTGTAAAAACAACACACTGGAAAGTCATTTCCATCTTAACCATGAACAATAGCTGACAAATCTGCAAAATCACAACTTCGATCCCATCAAAGAGCTGAGATCATTAGCCCAACAAATGAATTGAATTCCAAAGAATACGAAGACTCTCCAAAGACAGAGAAAACACTAGCTCTTTTATCTTTGGTTGAATACAAGTAAAAGAAGTGGCCGCCATAAAAGAATATAAAAATAAAGTAGTTGAAATTTTGTATAAGTTATTAAGGGCCAAGTGTGGGTTAATGTTACAGTTTAGATTAACTAGTAGCACTGGACACCGGGGAGTCTGTACTCACTTAAGTTCCTTTTCATCTGCGTGTACTGGGTGCTCACAACAAGTACCGGGGGCAGAATAGGAGACTGGAAACAACTCACTTATTGGTACATTAGGGGTTGTTGGCTGATGTTGATGGAAGGCACAGAGTCTCTTCCAAGAACATGAATGATTATCAAATATAAAGAAAAGTTTTTAAGTTCACTAAATGAAGGACAGGAATCCTACTTTCTAGCCCCTGGGCCTGGGTAAAGTTATTGGTTCTGGTGGAGACGTAGAAATAAACGCCATATTTCCCTGAGGGAAAGGCAGGAAACCATCTTGAATCCAGGATTCTGTACAAATTACAATTAGAATTTGAATAATCCTGGATATGGACAGGACATTCTTTGGTTTGAGACCTCTACAGATACAGGACAGAGTTTGGTTGCTATGGGAGAGTGGCAAAAATGCTGCAAAAGGCTTACCCTCAAGGTACACTGGCTCTGGATAAGACTGAGTCTGAAGCAGGAGAATATATAACCACCCCCATACCCCTACAATGAGCCAAAAATGGAGTAATGAGCAATAGTTGTCTATTACTGGATGAGGGGCAAGAGTTTAGAGAGACTCCTCTGTGACAATTGTGCATAGAGACTACTAATTCCACAATTTCAGGGCTTTAAATCTGTAGTGCCTTGAGAGTAACTATAGCAAAAAGTCAAATTCAGCTTAATATCTTACTAGATTTACTCAACATCTCAAAGTAGTAGCCAGAGAAATGATGTGCCTAATTATGGTCTTAATTATTATTTACTTCAGTCTCTATTTTTTTGTTGTTGTTGTTGTTTACAGAGAATGTCTGCTCTTCAATAAAAGCTATGAAACATCCAAATTAAAAAATAAACACATAATTCCAATTTTTAAAAGCTAAAGCATTAACAGAAACAAACTTAGAGACAGCAGAGACTTTAAAATAACTGTAAATTATATGTTAAGGGGTCTAGCATGATAGTTGACAATGTGAATGATAGGGGCAAGTATTTTCATAGAAATAGAAAGCTTTTTAAAATGGAATGAAAATCTTAGAAATAAAGAAATAAGATATCAGAAATGAGAATTCTTTTTGACAAATACACCAGGTTACTAGACATGTCTGAGGAAAGGAATAGTTAACCTAATGATAGGTCAATAGAAATTATTCAACAGGATTAAAAAAAGTAAACAGAATAAAAAGCAAAATATCCAAAAGCTGTGGGAAAATATAAAATGATTTCACACACATGTAATTGTCTTTCTGAAGGAAAATGAGGGAGATACTGGTAAAAGAAAATATTTTAAAAGGTGATAATTGAGAATTTCCCCAAATTAATGAAGAAATTTAAATCACAGATGGAAGAATCCCAGAAAAAAACCCAAGAAGTATAAACATAGATGATAAAATAGAAAAAAAAATTAAACATTTAAGCCAAAGTGATGAAAACTAAAAATGAAGTAAAAATCTTCGCCAACTAGAGATAAAATAAAACATACAGTCACATATATAAGCAATACAGCAGACTTCTCATTATAAATTATGCAAGCCAGAAAGCAATAGAGCCATATTTTTAAGTACTGAAAGAATCAGAACCTTGTGTGTAGTAATAATTTTCATAAATGAAAACGAGTTAAATCCTTTTTTTCACCAGGAAGGGATAAATTCATTGCCAAAGGTCTGCAGTACAAAAAATGCTGAAGGATGTTTATAGACAAGATATTACATGAACATTTGGATTCATATAAAAAATGCCAGAAATGATAAAAATGAGGTTAAATATATACAAACATAAGTGAGTCTGAAGATATGACTAAATTTCTGTAATCTCATGATAAAGCTTTAGCAGATGATGAGTTGCTTCTTACGGATGAGCAAAGAACATGGTTTCTGAGATGGAACGTACAATTGGTACAAATGCGGTAAACACAGTTGACATGACAACAAAAATAATTAGAAAATAAGATAAACTTAATCAAGTGGCAACAGGGTTTGAGAGGATTGATTTCAATTTTAAAAGAAGTTCTACTGTGAGTAAAATGCTGTCGGACAGCATCATATGCTACAGGGAAATCTTTAATGAAGAATGTAAATTGATCCAGCAAACTTCATTGTGTTATTTTAATAAATTCCCATAGTCACCTCAAACTTCAGCAACCACTGCTTCAATCAGTCAGCAGTCATCAACATCAAGGGAAGAACCTCCTCCAGCAAAAATATTACAACTTGCTGACAGCTCAGATTATCCTTAGCATTTTTTAGCAATAAAGTATTTTTAGTTAAGGCATTTTTTAGATATAATGCTATTGCATACTTAACAGACTATAATATAGTATAAACAACTTTTATATGCACTAGGACGCCAAAAAATATGTAACTCACTTTATTGTGATACTCACTTTACTTCATTGGTCTGAACTAAACCTGTAATATCCCCCAGGTAAGACTATAGTCACAGCTGGGTCATATCTTTTCTTTGTGAATTGTTCAGATTTCCTGGTTTTTTGTATACTGAAAAACTTTGACAGTATCTTAATAATTTTTAATATTATGTTGTGAGAATTTGGAACCCATTAAGATCTACTAAATAATTTAAAATTTTTCTTTACCAGTCAATCAGCCCATTCTCACTTGACCACAAATTCTGTTTCACCCTCTTTGACTAGGTGTTGCAATATCAGTTTACTTTTCAAAGGCTTTGCTATCTATACTGAATGTACCAATCAAAATTTCAGCTAGAACTTGGGTGGTAGTTATATTTTACTTAAGCTCTGAAAATGTTTGCTATGCTTCTTGGATTTGCTCTTGCTTCTGCACTTTGAGAGGTAAAGCAGGAATTTCAGTCAACTTATATACATAGAGTACTTCCTCTTTTCTTCTCAGTACTTCCCACACATTCTCGAGTTTTAAAAGTCTCCTTTCCCAGTCTCTAGCTAGAAGGTCAGTTTTTCTCTCAGAATTTTAGCCCCTGCACTGATTAACCAATGGAGAAATGCAGCAATAAAAAGAAAGAGAAAAGGAATGCATATTTCCCACATGTTCTCTCCACAGCATGGACCCCCTTTCCTGGTTCTGTATCCAAATTGATGGATTTCCTCTCAGTGTTTTAGGTTCCCTCTAAACCAGCTATTCCATTCAAGTGAACATGAAGTTGGGAGAGTACTTTATATGAATATTTACTGTTTTTTAGTAGGAAATCAAAATGCAAGAAGCATAATATTTACCTATATTAAAAGAAGTTGACTTCAAAGCTATTATAAGAATATATTTCTAACTATGAAATTCTGTCTGACTAGTGAGGCCCACTAATTTCCCATCCAAACCATCAAGATGTGCTTCAATGTTTAGTAAGTTCTTTCTACTTAAGTCATCTAAAAATGTGTGAAACACTGGAGGCTTTTGCTAGAGAAACATTTAGAATTGCTTAATACATTTTATTTTAGGGAGCTTAAAGATCAATATACCATTTTGAATTAATAGTTCATATAGTGCTAAAGATTTTCCATCATATATTTCTTATGTTAATATTTATTTTTGCTAATGTAGACCAAAGGTTGTACTAAAAACTGAATTTGGATGCTTTTATCCATCATGTTAGAGCAATGCAGGAGAACAGTTTCTTTGCTACTGAAATTAAAATGTCCTATTACAGGGTATTTATGCTAGGGGTGTTCTTAGTAAAGTGGAATTTTTATATTATGTCATTAAAATGAATATTAAAGTGGTACAATGGCAAAATATAGATTTTCATAATTCTTTGGCATAGAGAAATTCTAACGTGGAAGTACAAATGGAGTACAATAGAAAGATCTGAAGTCTTTGATTTAAAAGGAGGGCCATGTAGTTTTTGAAAGACATAGTTAACTCTTTCATTAACAAAAGTGCCTAAAAAAATAGAGTTTCTAAATATGATTACTATCTTCTTTTTTTTTTTTTTTCAATACAGCCTGGGTCTTGCTCTGTTGCCCAGGCTGGAGTGTAGTGGTGCCATTATAGCTCACTGTAACCTTGAATTCTTGTGCTTGTCCTATCCTCAAACCTCAGTCTCCTGAGTTGCTAGGACTACAGGCATGTGCCACCACAGTTGGCAAATTTTAAAATATTTCCTAGAAATGAGGCCCTTGATATGTTGCCCAGGCTGGTCTCAAACTCCTGGCCTCAAGTGATTCTGCCTTTAGCCTCCTACGGCATGGGAATTAAAGGCAGATGCCACCACATTGGGCCTATTACTGTCTTCTTATACATTTTTCCAAATATTATATTCATGAAAAACATTGAGCAGCTGGTCATCATTCATTGTTCTCCCTTTCTGGTATGAACATTCAAACTTCATTTAGGAAAGACCAATGCTCATTGTTATGGTATGATTCAGCTCTTATCTAGGGAAGTCTGAAAAGTTTTCAAATGTTTAGTATACCAGAAATACTTGAAGTGCTGGGTAATGCACACATTGCTGGACCATACCCGTTGTGTTTCTGATTCAGTAGGTTCCAGGTGAGGCTTGAGAGTGTGCACTTTTAACATGGTCTCAGGTGAAGCCGATGCTGCACATCTAGGGACAACACTTTTAGAAACACTAATCTAGAGGAAATCTCTTTATTTTCTCATCACTGGGTAGTGAGTTCCTTCTGTATCACCTGTGAGCCATCATAGACTAGGCCAGTATTACACTCTCTATGCTGAATTAGAAACATGCAACTATGAACTCAGGATATGATATTGCAGTTTTGAAACACAGGTGACTGTTGATTAGAAACAAAAACTTAGTTGTGTTTTGTGGTCAGAAACACAATAATAGCAAATGGTTTATGTCATTTGCTTATGGGATTACACCTGTATTCCTCAGAAGCCTTTCTCTTTGGCCAGTATCATTTTAGTCTTCAAGATACAAACTGGGCACTTTGGCCTCCAAGAAGTCTTCCTTGATTTATCCCTTCCTCAAGCTAAGCTATAGATCACTTCTTATTGCTTTCCAGACACTCAGTGAACATAGGCATCATTGCATTTTGCTCAATTTTTAAAATGATTATCTTTTTATGCATATGTTGAATTCATTGGACGTTTGCTCTTTGAGGGCAAAGATCATTTCTCATTAATCCTTTAACTCCAACGTTTTAGACAGAACTTTGAGAGTGGTTGGTATCTGGTAATTTTTTTTTTTAATAAAAGAAGGTTAATGATAGATGATGTGTGAAAGAGAAACTCCAGGAATAAACCATGCAAGATGATTTCCTGGGACAGTGACTGTTTGCACCAGCACTTTAGAAACTCACGAGTCTGCACATGAGAAGTTATTGTCACCATAGCTCTTTATTCCTTTCAAGAAAGTGTCCATGTGCTTGCAACTTGTACAGAGAAGGACAAATAAAATGCTCAAGGGGATAAGAGGCGATAGACTGGAAAATTTAAACTCTAGCTAGAAAGACACAAGCTGAAGAGGAACATGTCAGAAGTTTAAAATTCATTGAACACATGGATAGGAGAAAGTATATTTATTCAACAAACCCAGTAAAATAAGCTAGAATTGGATGTTTCCTTGGAGATTTAAGTAATTACATTAGTGCACATTTTAAAAAAGAAATATTACTTTGCATAATGACGACTACATTGCACATTCATCCTCTACCTACATTTTGGTTCCTACTGTTTTGTTCTGTTTGATCATTTTCCCCCTTTAAACTCAAAGCCACATTTCAACACTGCCAAGTGGCAGACCAATTACCTGAACTCATCTCTGTTCCTGCTCCAGCCTGCAGTGACCTCTTCCTCCACTGAAACTCACATAGTCCACACTAATTATCAAAATCCTGCCTTGTCAGAACACACAAACATTCATGAGCTGTGTACTAACTTCAACTAGACTGTCAATTCTTTGATGTCACATATGAGAAATGGCAAATCAGATGCATTTTACATGCTACTTTTCACCAAATGTTAGTGGCTGCCTAAAGTCCTGTGATGAGAAGGATGCTGAGGGCATGTTTGGGGTTGATGAGAAAGAGCTTAATAATCTGAGAATTGTATGAGGAAGAAGAAAATGGCATTAGGCATGCCAGATATGATATTGACATCAGTGTAACCCCAAAACTGATAGGACAGAATTAGGCACAGAGAAAGGCATATTACTCAATGTGTTTAATGAGTAAATGAAGATGAATATAATATTTATTGAATTGCTTCTTAAGAATTACTTCTATAAAATATATATTTTAGTATAATGTCTACATAATAGATTTATGAGAGATATTAATAAGCTCATGAATGTGTATATTTAACTTTTCAAAAATATGTTTTCCTCCCAAATATTGTTTCAAATATCCAAAATAGAGCTATTAATAGAAATATGAATAAAACTATTTTATTTTATTTATTTATTTTTTAAGAAACGGGGTCTCACTATATTGCCCAGGCTGGAGTGCAGTGGCTATTCACAGGTGCAATCCCACTACTGATCAGCATGGGAGTTTTGACCTGCTCCATTTCCGACCTGGGCCAGTTCACCCCTTCTTAGGCAACCTGGTGGTCACCCGCTCCCGGGAGGTCACCATATTGATGCCTAACTTAGTGCGGACACCCGATTAGCATAGCACACTATAGCCCAGAACTTCTGGGCTCAAGCAATCCTCCCACCTCAGCCTCCTGAGTAGCTGGGACTACAGGCAGGCACCACCGCACTCTGCTAATAGAACTATTTTAATACCATGTCCTTACAATCTAAGGTAAGCAAATATGACTCCATATAAAAATCAAATTTTAATCTGGGATCTCTGGACTTCATTTTTTCCAATTGTTGATTTTCTATTTTGTAGCATTTATTATACAACTATCTTTAAAATGAGGAATTTATGTTGCAATTATAGAATATCACAGTTTAAAATTTGAATGAATGTAGCAGCCTACCTCATATATTTGTCTCCGTATTCATGCAGGATTTCACCTAATCACCTCGGGCACATGAAAATGTTAATCTACTTTGGTGTTCTTAAAAACTGGGCAGCATTTGACTATTACAATTGTTCATTCTTTTCTTTCTCAGTAACATTAATCTAAATTTCTCTTGCAGCAGAAATATCTTATTTCTTATTCATTTTCAATGATGAAAACCGCTGCTTCTTACAGATCTCAATAATACCTTGATTAAAACATGGATGAAGTATGCTTTTAAGTTCATTTTTCACCAGAGGTGGGAATACCATTTCTACCCATTGGCTGGAACTCCTTATCCCTGAAACTTCTAAGTCTCTAGTATTTGTATAAAAGATAACTTGATTGCTTTTACTTCTTCTGGATGGCATATTGTTATTTCTTTCTCTCTCATTAGCTCTCATTCATAAAATTGTATTCTCAACTTACATTTATTAAATTTCTCTATGCCAAACACTTTACTAAGTGTGTGTATGTTGGGGCGGGGGTACACAGATGAGAATGATATAGACCCTGCATTTGAGAAATTCATAGACTACTGAAGAGACACATAAATAAATAGGCAATTAGACTAAAATATATGTGTTATGATAGAAGTAAGTGATTTGTAACCCTTTAATCTCTTATCATGTGCATCTCTCAGAATTTATGACCCCTAACATCAGTACAATCTTTATACCTAGTTATACTTTATTTTTAAGTTTCTGTAGCTCAGTCTTTTTCATTACCTTGCTCTACAACAATGTCTTACTTCTTGCTCAGCACTAAGTTGAAAACCCTTTAGTTATTCCTCATATAAGGTGTGTACTTTGACGAAGTGGTAATAGATATAATGAGGTATTAACAGAGACCTAAACAAGCTGGAGATACGTCTTTTACAGAACCTGAGTGAATTGATACCTTTAAACATGAATTACCTGTGAAACAGAGGTGCATAGATGGAGTGCGGTGGCTGTCTCTGACTTAAGACCATCCTACGCAAAATTTTCATGAGTCAATTTTAGCCTCAGTGTCTCATCCTGGATCTGTCCTGTCCCGGATTAGGAATTGGCCTCTTGTTCCTTGCTTTTGTTACGTATGTTTTCATTACCCAGTACCTGCTTTGTACTTATAGCAACTCAGAATGTGAGGCAGATCATGTTCAAAGGGGCAGGAATTAGGCAAACATCTGTCCTCATCATCTCCCCATTTTGAAAAATGTGTCATGTTCATTTCAAAATCTGTTTGCTGTAGCAAATGGAAAAAAAACAACAATGCTTTTTAGTGCTAATGTGTTCTGAAAAAATATATTGATCTGAATAATACAAATTTTAGGCAGGCTAGAGGAGTAGATATTTTGTGCTGACAACCCACAATATGTACTGCCATATATTCTGCCTATAAATATAGTTACTTAATTCTGGATTACAAAGTTGAGAATATGCTGTGTTTGCTGTTTTATAATTGTCTTTGTTCGTTCAACAATACTTTGTATTTTCTAATGTCAAAGCATTCTACAAGATGATTTTTAACACCTAAATGTATTTAATGCATCTATCCCACACCTATATGTATATGATTAAATTATATGCACATAAATCAATAATATGCATATGTCTACTATCATATAAGTATCATATGCATACTTACATGACATAATCTTATCACATAAATTTTTTGAGGTCACACAACACACTACAAACATGAGGAATTAAATGTAAGGAGGTAGAGAGCTAAGGGAAGTAACAAAAATCAGATGTCCAATAGGGAGAGATCCAGGGGTTTATCTCACACTGTTAAAGTCACCAGCTGCAATGGCATCACTTTCAAAATATTCAATTCTATTTATAATTTTTAAAAAATGTCATATATATATATCTTTTATTGGGAGTAGATTCAAACCTACTTTTTAAAGAAGAAATGCATAGATTTTAAATAGGAAAAGTAAAAAAATAAAATAAAATTTCATTTTTGTATAACAAAAAGGTAAGTTATTATTTGTAATATTTGTATAGTTAAGTTGTGGCTGGGTGGTTGATGATATACTATGTCATTGGAAAATCCACTCTTAAGTCTGAGAGACATCTTGGCCAATTAAACAGATGCATCCAGACAAATGGAGCTAGTGGCAAGCTGAACTTTGACTTTGTAAAGATTTGTTTGAATGAGACATAAATTTAATATTTTCTGATCAATATTATAAAAAATACATTGTATCCTATTTTTGGATACTGACCTCACTTACGTTTTATAACGATATTTTTAAAGGGACACATATTTTGTATGTTTTTGGCAACCTCTTTGGGGTAAATTTCAGCGTAAGGAATTCTTTCATCAAATAATACAGGAATTTTTGAATGTTTCATTCTTTATTGTCCTATCTCCTTTCACAATATTGCTTACACTCCCAATAACTGTTGATGCTGAGTCACGTACATGGTGTTTTTGCAAAGAGTGACATGCACCATGAGTACTATAACTCCATTGTCAATGCAATTGATCTGAAAAGCCAGCTAGTCACTTATAAAATATTTATTGGGCATTTAGAATAATTGGAGGTCTACGTTAGGTGGTGAGGGTGTTTCAATGAGCATAAGAAGACCAGAAAAGGTTTTTAATTACCTGTTTAATTTAGTAGTTATAGGACTTTGCTAATGGTCTATTTCATTTGGTGTCAATTCAAATTTATGAACATAGGCATGTTTATAATATTTTATAATCATTTTAATGTCTCAGCATCTATGGTGATACTCTTATTTTTATTCTTGATATTTGCTCTCTTGTCTTTTCTATTTAATTGTCTTCAAATAGTCAAATTTCATTTTTATTCATCTTCTCTACTGTATTTCAATGTTCTATATAATTAATTTCTGTTCTTATTTTATTATAGCCTTTATACTGTATTTGAGTTTGTTCTTTATGGTTTTCCTATTTTCTTGAGGTGGATGTTTACCTCACTGATTTGTTTTTTAGCCTTCTTGTGGATTGCAGATCTCAACATGAAAGATTAAACAATACAGCTTTAAAAATATAATGTTAGGAGTAATGGGAAGAAATTCCTAAATAGGACACAAAAAGCCTTAACCAAAAATTTTTAAAAATTGATATGAAAAAAGTTAATATCAATATATTTCTGTTCATCAATATAAACACTAGAAAGGAAAGGTGCAGAAAGGAAGATACAGTTCAAAATAAACATAACTCACTTAAGAATCATATTTTTAAAGACATATGATCTGATATTAAAAATGTACAAAGAGATCAAAAATTACCTATTTGGTACAATGTACACTATTTGTGTGATGATACATTAAAAGCCCTGACTTCACCACTATACAATTAATCCATGTAACCAAAAACCACCTAATGTTGTCAAAATAAAAAATAAATAACATTTTAAAAGAAATGGACATGGATCTCAAACAGGCATTTCAAACAAGAGGCTAGTGACTAATAATTATATGAAAATTTGCTGTATATAATCTGAAATCTGAAAAATGCCAATTAAAATTACAATCAAATGAAGAGTCCATATCCATCAGAAAGGCCAATATTAACAAGATTGATAATTTTACAATAACCATAGTAATAAAAGATTCCTCAAAGAATAGCCAGTGGATATTAAAACAGTTGGACAGAAGATCGCTGGGGACAGAATATTTTCTGGCTATCTCACCTTGCTGCTCTGAGATGCTGAGGAATGTACACGGTGTTTTTGCAAAGAGTGACATGCACTATGAGTGCTATAACTCCAATGATCTAATATTTAATCAGCAATCCTGTTTCCTTGCCTGCTGTTTTCTGGAACTCTGAAAGTAATTGCCAAAGATAAAACAGAAAACATACTCTAGAAGCCTCAAAAAGTACTCCTTGTGCAGAAGAAAAACAACTCTGGGTTCCTGAGATAAGAAGTAGATGGTATGGCATAATAAAAAATCTCTTTGACCTCTTTCAAGACCTCTATCATAGGATATAACATGAATTAGTCACTAATTATATTTCCCAGTACAACTCAATTAGGTTTACAGTCAAATAGAAATTCCTCACAAAATACCATAAAATTTGCGAAGTTTGTTTTTGTTTATTACCATTATGCCATATGTATTGGTCTCTTATCTGGGGGCACCTTTTTTCTCTTGTTAGTAATCCTAATGCATTATTGTATTTAGTCATTATTTTCACTAGACTTCAGGCTCGGTGAATGTAGGAACTATGTTTTTGTTAGTCATTATTCCTTGGCAGAGTGTAGGTGCATCATATATTCTATTTTTTTTTCTTTTTTTTTTTTGGAGACGGAGTCTCACCTTGTTGCCCAGTCTGGAGTGCAATGGTGCAATCTTGGCTCACTGCAACCTCCGTCTCCTGGGTTCAAGGGATTCTCCTGCCTCAGGCTCCTGATTAACTGGGATTATAGGCGTGCGCCATCACGGCTGCCTAAGTTTTTTGTATGTTTAGTAGAGATGCAGTTTCACCACATTGGCCAGACTGGTCTCAAACTTCTGACCTAGTGATCCACCTGCCACAACCTCCCAAGTGCTGGGATTACAGGTGTGAGACACTGGGCCCAGCTGCATCATATATTCTGTGAAGTAATGAAGGGAACAACGACACACTCTCTCATGAAGTTTTAAGAGAATGCATCTGTAATAGCTAGCTACATGTCATTGTACTTTAGAGACTATGTTATTAACATTCTAGGCATTCAAAAGAAGTATTAACAGCTGCGGAATAATGAGTGGCACTGCATTGGATGGATTGGGGCAAGAAGAGTCTGTGTTAGGTAAGATGCATTTGAAATGGAAACATATACACTATGTTAGACACATGACAATATAGCTATGTTGGCTAGACCCGTGAAAACACTCAGAAGGTAAACAGGGCACTTTATAGAGTGCCTTGAACTTGGGGATAATGAGTTTGAACTTATTAAGCATGAACAATACATAAAACTAGTTTTAGAAGTAAATGTTATGATTTAAACAGCATTGCAGTGAGAATTAATTCAATGGCTGTATACATAATGGATTATGGTTAGGTAAGAAAATAGAGTGAAAATGCTGGTTAAGAAAGGGAAAGTATGGGCTAAACATCAGAGATATTCTCAATGATTAGTTAGGTTTGGAGGAAAAGGATGTAAGATGAGTTAAGAATGGCTCTTGACAGGTAGTTTACTGAGACTTCAAAAATGTACTCTGTTTCGGGGGTCTCTTCTCTTTCCTGCTACCATGTGCATTTTCTAACCATGGGGCTATCTCTTCAGGTCTCTTTTGTTCTTTATCTTCCTCTACTTCTCTTTTCTTACTCCTCCATCTTTCTTTTCTTCTCACTATTTCTCTCATACATTCTTTATCTCTTTTCCTTATGTGTCTTGACTCATTTTATTGTTTCTTTTTCTTCTTTACTTCCCCTGTAATTAACCAATTTAGGATTGAAGTTCATCTTCATGCATTTCTTCAACAGTTCAAGAAAAACGAATAGACTCTATACTACTGCATGGTGATGTTCTAGCTTATTAGCATACAGAGATGAATAAGATGCAATATTCTGCCTCAAGACATTTAACCATCAAACCGTGGTAAACTTTCATTAATTCATCTGTTTATTTTGATTATTATTTATTGAGGTACACAGTTCAATCATACATGATTCATGTTTGCAAGGAATTCCAAGTTTGGTCTAAGAATATTTAAAACATTTTTATTGGTTATCAAGACGAAATGTGAAAGGATACATTCCATGTTGTTAGTACTGATTACCAGAGGGATAGGGTTAAAGGTGAGGAGGAGAATATTTTCATTTTCTTATACATAATTTTGATGTCTTCCAATGAAACGGTAGTTTATAACTTAACAAACGTAATTAATCAAAAAGTACCCAATACAATGCTACAGTCATATATAACACATACACTGTTGATAAATATGTCTTACATTTTATCTACCTTATCATAAAACCACCTCCAATTATTATTAACTTTACTTCTACAAACTTTGATTTATGCTTTTATCCTTTGGTATGAAAGGATATGAAAAAGAGAAAAAGTTTTCTCAAGCTGTTTCCATGTTATTCTGTTACTGCACTCATTCAAAAAATGTATAATCTGAATTAAATTCTCAAGTCATACTTCTATGTTCTTACTCATGTGATTTATTCAAAATTTCCTTAAAAACTACTGCTTTGGTTATGCAACTAATCTTATTTAATCATGAGATTTTTAAAATCACCTGAAATACAATGTCCATTTTCACAAACATTTTAGCCAACAGTATGTTTATTTCACATTATTCTCTAAAGTCTAAGGAGCTAGGAACAGCAAGCCTCATTCAAGAATTCTGTGTATTCCTTCTCCTCCCAATTACTTTCTATCCTCAAGAAAGACAGAAGTGTGTCTTGACATATTTTAGATCTTGACAAGAAACCCGTCTTAGTTGAATGTGCTTTCCCTTCGTTCACATCTTTCCTTTTTTAAGCGGTTGTCCCAGAATTTCAAAATCGAAATGAAAACCCATCATAATAAAAGCATACATTTTCAGGTTTCTGTGGAACTTCTTGGCAAAGAGTATATCCTTATAACTCATTTGAGAAAGAGAAATGTTGTGCTCCGATTGACAAAGGATTGCCCTACTTGTTAGATTTGTGTTTCTCTGGCTCTGTCACCTCCCCAGTAATGGATGCTGAGTCAAGCATATGGTGTTTGCTGCTGTAAATGACACTGTGCTGGTTTTCTTTACTCTTCAGGAGGATCTTCCTGTGCCAAGTCAATTTGCAATGGCTTGGATCTTTCAACAGTCCTTTGGTCTGACTCCAGAGTCCTTCTCAAATATCAGATGATGATGACCTCTTTGTGTAAACGTCAATATCTCAAAAACTCAACCTAAAACCCAAGAAGGTTTTTCAGTTTTTGAACTTTAATCTTGGGGCTCTACTTAGTGTCCTTTGAATCCATGGAATGATTACTTGGTAACCTGCTAATATACCATCCAATTTGTCTGGAAGCTTTGGCTTATAGCCCTGTAGAAGGATAGACACAAAGACTTGGAAGCTGAGAGGCAGATGAGAGCTGGCAATGCTACTATGTCTAATTAAGATTTATAAGTGAGAAGGCAGGAAAGAGGTGAAAGCAAGAGAGGTATGATGCCAGAAATGAAATACAACAAACAAACAAGAGACACAACAACAGTGAAACAGATCACTTGTTGTAGTTCAACTGTTAAGTGAATGTAGAAGAGTTGGTTATAAATGTGTACATGTGGTGGGGTGCAGGGAGGCAAAATGTGGAAACCAGGATAAGAAAGTGGTTATAGAAATATAGGAAAAAGAAATTTATCATAGAAAATTCAAAAATTATAAAAGTCCTTTTTCTGTCCTTAATTTTTTTTAACATGTAAGTTCTTTTTAAGAAAAACAAACAAAAAACTCTTTATGTTAATCTATCCTACTGTCATTTTTACTTTTTCTCACAGACTTCTGGTTTATTCTAAAATGTTGTGCTCTGATTGACAAAGGATTGCAGTACTTGTCAGATATGTATTTCTGATTGATCTTAAGTTATAATATTTGTCCAGATAATGACAACATTAATGGCATTAATATTTCTCTGTTTAGGATGACTTTCTTAGTCCATTTGCATTGCCATAAAGGACACCCGACACTAGGTAATTTATAAAGAAGTTTATCTGGCTCACAGTTCTGCAGACTGCACAAGAATCATGATACCAGAATCTGCATCTGGGGAGGGCTTCAGGGAATGTCCAGTCACAGTGGAAAGAGAAGAGGAAGAGGCATCACATGATGAGAAAGCAATCCAGGCAGAGAGGTTGGGGGAAGGGTGCCAGAATCCTTTATGCAAAGGATCATGAAGGATTGGAGTGAGAACTCACTCACTACTTCGGGGAGGGTACCAAGCGATTCATGAGGGATTCACCCTGTAACCCAAACATCTCCCATCAGGAGCCACTTTTAACACTGGGCATCAAATTTCAACATGAGATTTGGAGAGGACAAGTATCCAAACTATATCACTGACTAAAAAGGAATACTACATTAACAAAAGCTTTTCAGCTTTTAAGAAGCTTAGTTTTTAATTGAAGAAAGGGCATTTCTACATTTAAAAAGAGAGAAGGCTGGGTGCTGTGGCTGATGCCTGTAATCCCAGCACTTTGGGAGGCTAAGGCTGGTGGATTACAAGGTCAGGAGTTCAAGACCAGCCTGGCCAAGATGTTGAAACCCCGTTTCCACTAAAAATACAAAAGTTAGCCAGGCATGGTGGTAGGCATCTGTAATACTAGCTACTCATGAGGCTGAGGCAGAGAATTGCTTGAATCCAGGAGGTAGAGGTTACAGTGAGCCAAGATCACGCCATTGCACTCCAGCCTAGGCAACAGAGCAAGACTCCATCTCAAAAAAAAAAAAAAAAAAAAGTGTGAGAGGAAAACACAAATAAATGTTTACTACCACCATTGTCTGTAGGCCCACACATACACATACATACACACACTTCTTTTTTCTTCATCATCCCATTTTCAGTATTGTCATTGTTAACAACAACACCATATCTCAAATAGCATTAAAGGCTTCTCATTTATTTATTTTTAAAAAATTAATAATTGGCCAGGTGAGGTGGCTCATGCCTGTAATCTCAGCATTGGAGCCCATGAGTTTGAGATCAGCCTGGGCAATATAGGGAGACCACATCTCTTCAAAATTTAAAAATTAGCCAGGCGTGGTGGTGCATGCCTGCAGTCTTTGCCGCTTGGGAGACTGAGGCTTGAGCCTGGGAGACTGAGGCTGCAGTGAGCTGTGATTTAGCCCCTCTTCTCTAGCCTAGGTGTATTGGAAGACCCTGTCTAAAAAATAAAATAAAATAAATAATCTTTTAGAGCAGTTTTTTAGTTTTATAGAAAAATTGAGCAAAAAGTACAGAGAGTTCCCATATACAACATTTTCTCCTTCCAATTACTAGTATCTTGCATTAGCATGGCATATTTCTTACCACTGATGAACCAATATTGACATATTATTGCAAAAGCCCTCATTTATTTTGGGAATCACTCACTCTGTGTTATAAAGTTCTGCGTTTTGCCAAATGCCTAATGTCATGTATCTACCATTAAAGTAGCATACAGAACATTTTCACTGCTCTAAATATGTTTTTATCATTTTTTATTATTTATTTATTTATTTTATTTTATTTTGTTGAGATGGAATCTCACTCTGTCACCCAGACTGGAGTGCGGTGACGCAATCTCAGCTCACTGCAAATTGTGGGAGAGTTCAAGCAATTCTCCCGCCCCAGCCTCCTGCATAGCTAGGACTACAGATGCGTGCCACCATGCCTGGCTAATTTTTTGTATTTTTAATAGAGATGAGATTTCACTGTATTAGCCAGGCTAGCCTAGAACTTCTGACCTCAGGTGATCTGCCCAACTCGGCCCCCAAAGTGCTAGGATTACAGGTGTACCCAGCCTCTAAATATCTTTTTAAAAGCATTGTTGAACATATCTCCTGAATAAACTATAAGTGTAATTCCTTGGGTGGTAAACAATAAATGGAATTGCTGGAGATACATGTAAACAAAAAACAATTTAAGTAAAACCTGGCAATTTTCTCTAAAATTGCCATACCAATATACACTCAGTTGTTTGACAGTTTCTAATTTCCTTTGTCATTGCCAACATATAACCAAATGTTTAAACTTAAAAATGATACCTTACTTCAACTGGCATTCCCACCAGTTACTGATGATGAACATTTTTTCATATGGGTAACTGAACTGACCATTTGTGTTCCTTTTTATGGTAACTGCTTTTTCAGATAACTTGTCTATGAGTTGGAGGTGGGTAGTTTGTCATTTTCTTATTGATTTTCAGGGTTTCCATATATGCTAGACATTTATCCTTGACTGCCAGCTGTGTTGCACATATTGTATTTCAGTTTGTTTCATTTCTCTTAACTTTGCTTATGGGGTCTTTTATTGAATATAAGTTTGAGTAAAAAAATAAATAAATAAATAAAACGAAGTCCAGAAAATTACTTACAGTAAATGATATAGGAGGATAAGGGTAGGAGACAGTAGCTAGAGGACATAATAAAAACACTTGCTATGGTCTCAGATTTGTATGGGGCTGATGCTTGTTCTGGTGACTGCTTCCACTCACTTTCCTGAAGAGCAAATTTGTAATATATATTTTTTTCATTTTCTTCTTCAGCTGTTTGCGAATGAATTTCATTTGATTTTTCTGCCACCTAACAATGTCATTCCATGAAAAGTCCCTACTATTCTGATTTCCTCATTCAGAGTCCTTGTCTTCTGTGTTTGATGCTCTATGAAGGGCTGTGTACACTCATAGTTCTCTATAAATAATTGAAAGAGTAATACTTTGCATATACAGTGGCCTGTAATTGGTTGTGATATACTCACTAGTAATTTTACATGAAGTATGTGCCAGTAAAATAAATTGTGCCTGTGTGTGTTTACTTTGGGCAGGTAAAGTACTGTATGGCATGCTGAATTTTTATATCATGTTTTAATTAGGTCATCCTGCTTGAGTTACCAAAATAACCTGCTCTCCCCAACAATGAGAATGGGATTTATTTAGGAATTAATATCAATGACTTATCTCTAGATTTCAGAATATGAAAAAACTCTTCTCTGTAATATATGTAAGTTGAATATTTTGCATCCTAATCTAGTCAAGCTTACCGATTGATTCTTTGCCAAGAAGAGCTGCTGCCAAGGCAAGGAATGGAGATATTGGGGTCAGGGCTATGCTGCACAACCAAGAGTACTGGTAATCCAGTGTTTGGGGAGCCAGAGCGAGATCAGCCTTCTCCTTCCTTGTCATTCTCCTTCTAGCCAAGATCCAGTCAGATAGGAAGGGGACAATCCCCCAACACTGTTTTACTTTTGGCAGCATCCAAACGTAAGAGCTATAGGAGCCCTGTATTTGAGAATGAGTGGATGGAAATTTTTGAGCTACTGCACCTGGCCCTTGATTTCCTTTTTACAGAATAGGCCTTTGCAAAGCAAGTGGATTTTTTTTTTAAGGTTGGGATTTTTGGTTTAATCAAAATCAAAGCATGGAGAATAGCAGGAGAAAGTAGTTATGAGTTATATTAATACTTTATTGTTACAATGCTTTTTATCCTCAAGGAGGGCTTCTCTTTTTTTTTTTTTTTTTTTTTTTAATTCTTACCCATACCAAGGCTAACTCAAGAGAAAGAATGCTCATGATACTTTCCAAAAAGCTAGGGTACAATTTGAACATGATTTTAGGTCCAACCTAGTCACTTCAGAGATACACACAGGTATTTACTGACTCCATATTTATGTGCAAGGTGCAGTCCATATGTGAGGCATTCAGGGAGGAGATGGACTTGTGTCAAACAGAGAACAGATTCTCAATAGTTTACAATCTAACCAGATTCTTGGAGATGAGATATATACTTTCCTAGAAACAAGGCAAGAAGACTGTATCCAAACAAAGAAGGCATCATACTCCAGCGCTCTAGATGTAAGTCAACAATTTTGCCTTAAAAATGTGCTTTTCATGGAAACGATGGTCAACAGTTTCTAAGCTTTGCTAGAATTAAGACTTCTTCCTTGAAACAGAGCCATGAGCTGAGGAAGGTACTGGAAGTAAAGTTCTTAGATGTCAGAAGTGTTTTTGAGGATCTTTGTCCTGAGAGTTTTGGCAAGCACTGATCAGATGGAAGTCGGGTTGTGTGAAGGGAGAAAGATAAGTGGAGGGATGCAAGAAGATTAGAGGTAAGTAAAAGTGTGAGAAGGTGGGAGGCTGAGGCAGGAGGATCACTTGAGCCTGGAAGGTCGAGGCTGCAGTCAGCAGTGAGCACTCCAGCACGGGTGAAAGAGTGAGACCCTGTCTCAAAAACAAATGTGGGGGCTGGGTGTGGTGGCTCATGCCTGTAATTCCAACACTTTGGGAAGCTGAGGTGGGTGGATCACGAAGTCAAGAGATCGAGACCATCCTGGCCAACATGGGGAAACCCCATCTCTACTAAAAATACAAAAAGTAGCCAGGAATGGTGGCATGTGCCTGTAGTTCCAGCTACTCAGGAGGCTGAGGGAGGAGAATTGCTTGAACCCAAGAAGTGGAGGTTTCAGTGAGTCACCACTCTACATCAGCCTGGGCAACAAAGCCAGACTCTGTCTCAAAAACAAAACAAAACCTAAAACATAAGAAAACAACAACAAAAACAAATGTGAGAAGGAACAATGGTAATAGCCATATTGAAGTCACCCTTCCAAGGATATCTCATAGAGGTCGCAGATTTCTTATTGAAATCCTCTGATATTGAGATGATTAATTTCTGTGGCTAGGCCACAAAGTCCTAAGTCCTATTGCACTCCCAAAATACTTTTTAATTTCTTCAGAATCTCAGATGCAATTAGTTCTTTCTGGAGAAGATTGATAAAGAGAAAAATTAAAAAATCCTTCCCTGGTCCCTACCCATATATTCTCTATTTTGGTCAGATTTAGCCTAAAGAAATATGAGAAACAAGGTCCCAGCTATTTATCTTTGTTTTCATTGCATTTGCTTTTGGGTTCTTGGTCATGAAATCCTTGACCTAATTAAACTAAAGAGCTTTTACATGGCAAAAGGAACAGTCAGCAGAATAAACAGACAACCCACAGAGTGGGAGAAAATCTTCACAATCTACACATCTGACAAAAGACTAATATCCAGAATCTACAATGAACTGAAACAAATCAGTAAAAAATAAACAAACGATCCCATCCAAAAGTAGGCTAAGGAAATAAACAATTCTCAAAAGAAGATATACAAATGGCCAAGAAACATATGAAATAATTCTCGACATCATTAATGAAATGAAAATCAAAACCACAATGTGATACCACCTTACTCCTGCAAGAATGGTCATAATCAAAAAATCAAAAAACAGTAGATGTTAGCATGGATGCATTGAACAGGGAACATTTCTATGCTGCCAGTGGGAATACAGACTAGCACAGCTGCTATGGAAAACAGTGTAGAGATTCCTTAAAGAACTAAAAGTTAAACTACCATTTGATCCAGCAATCACACTACTGGGTATCTACCCAGAGGAAAAGAAGTGATTATTTGAAAAAGATACTTGCACATGCATGTTTATAGCAGCACAATTCACAATTGCAAAATCATGGAACCATCCCAAATGTCCATCAATGAACAAGTGGATAAAGGAACTGTGTTGTGTGTGTATACATATATATAGATAGAGATAGAGATACAGATAGATAGATAGATAGATATAGATCTATCGATAGATATCTATCTAGATAGATAGATAGATAGATAGATAGATACAGATCTATAGATATAGATCTATCTATCTATCTGTATCTCTATCTCTATATATCTATCTATCTAGATAGATATCTATATAGATACAGATAGATAGATAGATAGATATCATATATATATATATATATATATTCTATCAATTGTAATTGCAAAATCATGGAACCATCCCAAATGCCCATCAATCAACAAGTGGATTAAAGGAACTGTGGTGTGTGTATGTATATATATATACATATACATATATATACATATACATACATATATATACATGTATATATACATATACATATATATATATGATAGAATACTACTCAGCCATAAAAAAGGAATGAATTAACAGCATTTGCATGAACCTGAATGAGACTGGAGACTATTATTCTAAGTGAAGTAACTCAGAAATGGAACACCAAACATCGTATGTTCTCACTGACATGTGGGAACTAAGCTATGAGGACACAAAGGCATAAGAATGATACAACGAACTTTGGGGACTTGAGGGGAAGAGTGGGAAGAGGGAAAGGATAAAAGACTACAAGTATGATGCAGTATATACTGTTTGGGTGATGGGTACACCAAAATCTCACAAATTACCACTAAATAATTTACTTACATAATCAAATATCACCTGTACCTCAATAACTTATGAACAAGTAAATTAAAAAGTAATTTTTAAAATAAATTTTTAAGTTTCAAGTAACAGAAAAAACACACAAAATTTTTTAAAAAAGAAATATGAGTAACTAAGTTGAACTTAACACTTTGCTCCCATTCTATACCCTCTCTTTCAAAATTCCAATAATTCTTTTTCCCAGAAGGATGAAGTTCTCATGAAGTTCTAAAATTTGACCAGAGTTTCCCCTCTTTTCTAAACTGCCATTTCCTTCCAGGGATCCCCAAAACATCACAGATTACCTTAAATGCTTAAAAATCATGTGAGAAGAAAAGCATTTGCTTAAACCGTAAAGGTGTGAATGACAGATAGTCAATAGTAGCACATTAATTGTTTCAAGTGGCTTCTTGTTAATATAATGACTCTGCAGATAATGGAATTATTAACACACTAACTGAGTTGGGTTTTTAAAAATGGGTTACGTGGGGAAATGTTACGAAAAAAAAGAAAAGTGTCACTGTTACATGAACTCTTACTAGAAACTGGCCACTGGTATTGACTCTTCTCAATTTCTTCTTTTCATTGTCCTTTTGTCTTTCAAAATCCACACTTTCCATTAAAGTACGATGCTCATTCTGTTGCTGCTGTTGTTTTTGTTGTCATCTTCCATTTTACTTCTCTCTTAATCCCTCAGTGTCCCCAGCCCATCTGGCACACCTGATATACCTGGTGTGTGTTCTGCCTCCCCAGCTGCATCCCCAGTCCTAACCCTAAAAGTCCATGCTGGGCTCTGTCCACAGGCAACTTTGCACATCATGCCTAGTGAAGCCCACCTTGTTCTGAATCCCCTCTCTCATGTGCACAACCTTCTCCTGTAATTCCCAGCACTCCCTGACTCATCTTTCTGCTTCCTGGCCTTCACTTGTGTCCTAGTCCAAGCCCACTAGTTTGGTGAAAGAGTATGCCTCACAATATAGTTTTCTGTATGCCACTCTGCAGATATTTTATCTTGTTTTCTAGAATGTGTTTACTTTTGAGAGCTCTCAGAGAAACATCATGCTCAATACCTGCCCTGCCCCACAGCAGACCTGAGTTCTCCACTGTAGAAAATGACCTCAGGATAAGTCCAGAGAGTGACAGCTTAAGACATTCACTCAAATGCCTTTCATCAGCTCCATGCTTGTAGGAGCACGTCAGTGGAAAGTGGAAAATGCTCATCTGGCAACAATAACAGGGACTCTAGAGTGGGCAGCAGACAGTAGTGGCTTTTCACTTACATAATTACAAAGTAAGGTGTTTCTTTATAGGGTTTCGGGACCCACAACATCCATCAATGCAAGTGGTGTCACAAAACAGCTAACATCCAATTCTAAAGAGATAGTTTGTGAAGAAGGAGCCAAGGGTAGTACTGATCAGCAATGTTTGTTTACAGAAGTGAGACTACAGTTTCAAGTTGTCTGAATGAAGAAGACAGGTTTTCCAGTGATGAGACTATGTAGAAAATCACACTGGGAGATGAATGCATTCTCCTCAGATATTTAGATTGAACCAAATGAAATGACTATTTTTTAGGTTAGAAAATGGCCTAATACCAGCAATTTCATATGACTCAACCAATAGTTGAATAATGTTGCTGAGGGCTGGGGAAGGTTGGAATGGATGGAAGGTTGAGAAGATGAAACAGGGTCATCATGGCAAGAGTTCTTATTCTCTGCTTGAGCTTTAGGGGGTCCTTCTTACCTACATGATTTTTGGGGAACACCAAAGGTGACTGAGAAAGTCAAGGGCCTGATAAGATGGTGTTTTTGGAAAACGTACCTGGAAGTGAAATCCAATGAAGGGATATCAAAGCTGACAGGTTTCATGTTATGATTGACTTGAAGCTATGAAAGCATTTCCATATCCTGATAAATGATCTCTAACACTCAGTGACCCCCAGGCCCCACTGGTGGCCTTCTCCACATCCAGCAACTTTTGTATACATGTTCTTACACATCTTTCTTATAAAGGAAGGAAGAATAAAGTAAAGAACTAATCTAATAGAAAATATAGATGCATGTCTAATTGGTCTCTGGGTAGGAAAAACTTTGCAAGCATAAGAATATGATAAAATACAGTTGAAAATTCAATAGACTTGATCACATAAATGATTCAAACTTTTATACATCAGAAACCAATATACGTGGAATTAAAAATCCAAAATAAATTATTAAATATTTGACAACAAGGCCAGATACAGTGGCTCATGCCTATAATCCCAGCACTTTGGGAGGCCAAGGTGGGTGGATTGCTTGAGCTTAGGAGTTCAAGACCAGCTTGGGCAACATGGTGACACCCTACTCTACAAAAAATACAAAAATTAGCCAGGCATAGTGGTGTGTGCCTGTAGTCCCAGTTACTCCTGTAGTCCCAGCTAACTCAGGAGGCTGAACGGGGAGGATTGCTTGAGCCCAGGAGGTTGAGGCTACAGTGAACCATGAACCTGGGCAACAGATTGAGACCCAGTCTCAAAAAAAAAAAAAAAAAAAAAAAAAAGACAATATATATGCAAAGGTCATGTAACATAATTTATAATTTATAAAGTACATTTTTACAGCAATAAGAAAATTACATTATTCTAATAGAAATGAGGCAAACTGACAGGTAAATCACAAAAAATAAAACCGATAAACACAGGAAACTATCTTCAGTAATAAAAAAAGGACAAATTAACTCTAATAAATGGCTTTTTTGCCCATTTAATTAAAACACTTTAGAGTCAGTATTCAATGCTAGTGAGAACACATTCAGATGACTCTTTATATATGGGCACTCTGACACTAAGCCTTAGAAGACTCTGCTAAATTATATCAGAAACTTAAAAATCCTTACATTATTTGACTCAGAAATCTTATAAAGAACTTAAAAGCAAAAAAATTAAAAAAAGGAAAATACAAAGTTATTTATTTTAGCCAAACATGAAAAACAGCTTTGAATCTTTAGGGTTCTTAGATTAAACAAACAAACAAAAGTAGAACACACTTTACTGATTTAAACAAAAAAGAAATTTACTGCAAGTGACTCATAGAACTCCAGGGAGCACAGAGTGAAGTTTAGGAGCTCTACGGGCACATGGTGGGGCCACTCCAATGAAGACTCCCACACTGCTGTTTTTGTCACAGAACCCACCACTGACACCACCAAGGTTTGATCCTAAATGCCATGACTTCAGCCATCACAGCCCCAAAAAGCCAGAAACCAGCATTGCTGTTATTAACCAATGTGGATCTGCCCATTCCCAGCACATTTTCTTCCTAGGTGAAGGGTCCTGTGGGGGTGTCTGATTGATAGAGCCTAATCACATGACTCTACCTTCATTGCAAGGGAGGCTGGGAGAGGAAGTTAAAGTTTCTTACCTGGGGAGCTAAGACATGAGTATGGGAAATTCCTCTGATAAAGAAAGAATGTTAAAAAGTTACAGTGGCTCACGCCTGTAATCCCAGCACTTTGGGAGGCCAAGGTGGGTGGATCACAAAGTCAGGAGTTCGAGACCAGCCTGACCAATATGGTAAAACCCTGTCTCTACTAAAAATACAAAAAATTTGCCAGGTGTGGTGGTACGTGCCTGTAATCCCAGCTACTCAGGAGGCTGAGGGAGGAGAATCACTTGAATCTGGGAGGCAGAGGTTGCAGTGAGCTGAGATCATGCCATTGCATTTCAGCCTGGGTGACAGAGTGAGACTCCATCTCAAAAAAAAAAAAAGTTGCAGTCAGTGAAAGAATAAAAATGCCCTGCACAAACCTAAATACCTCCCAATAGAATAATAGTTACATAAATTTATATGCATAGGATGGCTTAGTATGGGGCCATAAACATGGATGAAAGTCGTAGTTTTTGTCTTCTTTAACATTTCTGTATTTTGTATAATTACCACACATTTTATAAGGAGTATCTGTTAAAATACTAATTTCTTATGTGTTGGATTATAAATATTAATGTTATCATTACATGTGCGTAATGTAATTTGCTATGCTTTGCCTGCCCAGGCATCTTAGGTGCTCAGATGTTGGTCAACCTGAGGTGCTCCGCTCCATCCATAGCCAGTAAATAGCTGAAAAGGGAGGAAATGTTCATTGTGGGTCTACCCACACGCCTACCTGGCAAGCCCTTGTTTTTTGTTTGTTTGTTTGTTTTTTGAGACAAAGTCTTGCTCTGTGGCCCAGGCTGGAGTATAGTGGCATGATCTCAGCTCACTGCAATTTCCACCTTCTAGGTTCAAGCGACTCCTGCCTCAGCTGCCCAAGTAGCTGGGATTACAGGTGCTCACCACCATACCTGGCTAATTTTTGTATTCTTAGTAAAGACAGGGTTTCACCATGTTGGCCAGGCTGGTCTCAAACTCCTGACCTCAAGTGATCTGCCCACCTCAGCCTCCCAAAGCTCAGGAATTACAGGAATGAGTCACTGCTCTCTAAGCCCTTGTTCTCTAAACACTCCTTGAAAATAAATTCTACGTTCTGCAGCCCAAGTTCATCACTTTCTTTCATTGTTCAGTGTTTAGCAATCCAGTTTCTGCTCCCAATATTGTGTCAAAGGATCCTTTAGTCAATCTCCAATGACCTCCTAATTGGCAAATCTACTTTATATTGTTCCAGTCCTTAAATTATGACTTCCCTCTGCTATATTGCATTTTTAATATTCTTTGTAGGGTCTACTTCCATATTCCTGTTGAATAGGAGAGTGTACTACACTCTCTAGGTTTTCCTTTGACTTATCCACTGATTTTTATTTGTAAATAAATATTTATTTGGCATTCTTTCACATTCCAGATACACCTGTGAGCAAAATTGATAAAGTCCTTGCCCTGGAGGATCTTACATATTGTGGGTTGTGAAAGGAATATTAAATAAACATAAACAAAGTAATTTTATTTTGTGCTTCTTAACCTTTCTCTACGTCATGCATAGGCTTGTTTCTTCCAGCAATCACTTAATCTTAGTGCGTTCTGGGGTTCCCTCTTACTGTCTCTTCTCATTATGCATACTTTTCTATCCTTTCTCATGGTTTCGACATATCTGTTTAGTCTTGATCTCACCCCAGAACTCATGTATACAACTGTTCATCCACAGATGTCTCTACCTGGCTGTCTGGCAAGCATTAAATTCAAGAAATGTCAAGATAAACTTATTATCTTCTTTAAACTTGCTTCTTCAGGAGGAATCTTCTCGGCTAAAGTCTACCCTAGCCTAAAAACTACTGTATACTCATGGAAAATGCAAATCACTGATGATCATTCCTATGTCTCTACTCTCCCAGAGTACCAAAATCAGGTACTGGTTTTCCTCTCTGGTCTTCCAGAACAACCCATATTATAAGTACAGTGACTTCTTTATTCTAAAAATGGTAGATTAGTAAATGCAACCTCAAGGACATGCATGCACAATGAATCCTTGGAAGTCAAGTTTAAGTCTGGTGTTCCCAACTAATTCTATTTATTTCTGGAAATAGATGTTTACAATAAGATGTTAACATCAGAAATTTTGATTTCTGTTTTCCCACACATCTATGTTATAAGTTTCCAGTTAATATCAGGCTCTGAACATCACGACATCTCACTAAAAACTAGGTGTGCACTAGGCCCTCAATAAATGTGTCTCTGTTATCTCTTGTGTTTATTTAGAGACATCTTGAGGCTGCTGCCAGCCAGTCACGGAGAATGAAACTAAACAACGAGAATGAAAACAAAACTGAGTAACTTGTTTTCTATTTTAACAAAAGGTTTTGAATTTGTGCTGCGGAAGTAAAGGATAGATGTATATCTTTGATGAGATATTTGTGATGTATTTTCTGCCCTTACTTCTTGGCTTTGTTATTGTCAAAGATGATGTGAGATCTGTTTTATCTGTTTAACATCAATTTGGCGATCAAGTGAATCTATTGTATTTTCCACAGTGTAGCCTTTTCCTTTCTCTTTCTTAAAAACAAAACAAAACAAAACAAAACTACACCAGTACAGTAGCCTCATGTGTGCTGGGCTGACCTGCTATCCAATCTGCCTGGGCACAGATTTCTATCTTGCTCACCCAGCAACCTGGGATGCAAGTCTACTAGCTTGCAGGGCTCATGTTCCCTCGGCCAGCTGAGTTGCTAGCCTAGGGAAGATGCTATCCTTTTTTAAGACAGCAAAAGCAGCTGTTGGAGGCCTTGGACCCAGGCCTGTAAAAAGGCACACAGGGACACCCTAGGTGGCACCCTGTCTGTATTCTACTCTAAAACCACTTTGTCATTTCCAGGAAAACACTTGCAAGGTAAAGAGTGAAGTCCAAGCATATTTTATAGAACAGGTTTATTAGAGGTATTAGAATCCAAATCCAGTCTATATCATCACCTTCCAAAAGCACTTATGTTTTCCTCTTAAAACTTCTGCATGCCACTTTTATTCTGCCCAAAGTGAAATAAATGCCTGATGACTCCCACAAGCCCGAGTCTTCTCCCTCCCTATTGCCTGTCTGTATGCTTTCATCCCTGTCTCTGTTTTTCTGTCCTCTCTCTCCCTCTTTCCTTCTGCTACATTCCGAAGGAAAAAAGGACTAAGGAAGAAGATGTGAAACAGGTTTCATTGCCTGTAGCTACTTCTAGAATGCTAAACCACTCATAACAACAATATTCACCATGACGAAGAAACGGGGCCAAAAACACCTAGAAAATCTCTAACTCACAGCCAGGTTGTTTAAACCCCAGCATTTAAAGGAGCTCGTTAAGAGAGATGGTGCATGACAATGCTCCCCACGAATAAGGATGAGAACTTTTAAAAGCATTTATTTAAATAAGCAGAGGAAAAAAAAAAAGAAAGAAAGAAAAAGAAATGCACAATGCTTAGACCCAGATGCAGGGATTGGGAAGGGAAGCAGTTATCTGCCAAAGGTGCGCCTCTCCACCCCCTTTTGGGGATCTTTGTATACACAATCCAGCCCAGGACAAAAGGAACAGGGCAGCTTTAGAGTCTTCAGAACTGGGGGCTGAGGAGGCGAGGGAAGAGAGGGGCATGATTGATGGAGTTCTGGTTGGCTTATAAAGGGCAGCCGGGAGTGCAGGGAAATAATCAGGGAAAAGGGCGTCCCGTGCTGGCTTTCTCAGAGGGGCGAAATGAATCCTGCTCCTCTGCATTATTAAGTTGTCAGGCGGGCTGATGATGAAAATCTGAAGGTCAGGCATAACAAGAAGCACCTTATGGGGGGGGTCACGACCTTTCTGAAAGTGCTACACTCATGTTTATCTGCACCTAACCCTTATCCACAATTCTTCATTTGATAAGAACATTGGGAGAGGGGGAGGCAGGGAGGGGTGTCTCCTCATATGTATAAGCAGTGAGTGAAATTAGGCTTCCCGTGAAACTGATTGTAGAGGCTCAATTCACAGTGAAAGATAATAAACCAAAAGGACACACGAGGGATGCAGGCAGAAATTGTTCGCTACAGTGAAACTCAATAAAGGGAACAAGAGCTTCCCTAAATGACAAATTTGGTACATTGGTGCTAAAATCAGGATTCTCCCTGGAATTGCCACAGCAATTCACTCTCGGCAGTACCACTTTTTATTTACTTTGGAGATCCTAATGGCATGGGGTGAGGGCTGCTTTTGGGAATGTTTATTTCTTTATCTGCTTGCTTTAAACCGAAGACTCAAGGTGAAGGATAATCAGACAGATTTTTTTTTCCTATTTGATATGTATTTTTGTTTGTTTTTGAACTGGGAATGGAGACTGTTCTCATGCATCTTCTTCGTGTGTGTTTTGAAGACTCCTTTTCCAGGTGTTCTCCATTTCTTGGGAATTGAGGAAGTACTTGGGATTCTCAGCTGGGACTCATAGACCAAATCTCTAACTGATCACAAAAATAAATATATCACTTGTAAAAATAACACTGAAACAATTCACAAGCTACAATGCAGAATTCTACTACACTTCCAAATCTAGTTGTTTATCCTTGTTGTAAAAGGAGCATTCTTCAGATTTTGACTGTTTGGCAGTACTATAATGTGAAAAACACAGAATTTACAAAGTCATCTACTTTTAAAGGGAAGATATTTGAAACTGCACAAAAACAAAAAAACTTTAGCAAAATGAGGACTGAAAATAATATACCTGTGGAATAAGAAAGACGTCCTCAAAGTCAGTTAAAAATTTTACCTTCCCGGAAAGGAATTCTCTAAAATCTAGAAAGAAGGAAAATGTTACATAATGTCTCTTATATTTCTTTTGCTTATTTCTTGTTTGAGTAAAATCTGATTTTCAACATGATACTTTGAGACAGACTTATTACCAAATGTGCAGACTTCTATTTCAGTGGATGATATTCAGCCTGGATTTATATTATTTTATTTGTTAGGACATTTTTTATACTTTCCTCAGTTTATCTCGATAAGCTTCTTGCTATCCTATCTACCAACTCATATGCACAGAAACATTATCCCAAATAGATAAGCCACATATAAACTAAAAAGAAAGATCCACTTTAGTTTCTCAATTCCACATAGAAGTAAAAATGCAGTATATATAACTTAACCAACCCACCACTCTTGCCGCGTACATTTGAAGATCACATTTGTGCTTTTACCTCTCATGTGTCTCCCTGTGTAGTTGAGATAAAATCACTACCTTTCTATTGTACTCATATTCATAATGTTTTTTTAAAAAATTGGACTCCTGCTATAAAAAAATAGCATTGGGATATAAAGCAAAAGAATGTTCACCAGCAGCATTATACTCAAGCATGTATTTATAATTTTTCTTTTTTCTTTCTTTTTCATTTTCTTTTTCCTTTTTTTTTTTTTTTGCTGGAAGACGAGACAGGTTTAAACCTGATAGAGGCTCTGGCTTAGACTATCTTGACCCAGAAGCCTGGAGGAAAGTGAGAGAGAGGAAGCCTCTTATTGCTAGCATGGCTGACATGTCAGAGTGCACCAGGACTGACTTTTCACATAGGGTGGAACAAGTGCTGAGATATGAGCCCATAGGAATACCATTGCACAATTATTTTTGATAATTTTAAATAAACATCATCCTTTTGATTCTTCTGTAGGCTAAAATATGGGTATCATTTGGAATGTATTTTTCACAATATTGATCAGAAAATAAATCCATGTCTCATTCAAACGAATCTTTAAAAAGTCAGAGTTCAGCTTCCCACCAGCTCCTTTTGTCCAGATGCGTCTGCATTAATTGGCCAAGATGTCTCTTGGACTTAAGGGTGGATTTTCCAATGACATAGTATATCACCAACTGCCCAGTCGCATCTTAACTATACAGAATATTAAAAATAATAACTACCTTTTTATTATACAAGGTATGAAAATGAAATTTTATTTTCTTACTTTACTTCTTTAAAATCTTTTCATTTCTTCTTTAAAAGGTAAGTTTGAATCTGTTCCCAATAAAAGATGTATACATATGACATAGAATTAGATTTTAAAATTTATAAATAGAATTGAAGATATTGAAAGTGATGCCATTAGAACTGGTGAGTTTAACAGTGTGAGATCAGCCCCTGGATTCTCTCCCTACTGGCCATCTGATTTTTATTACCTGTCTCACCTCCCTACCTCCTTGCCTTCACTGCCTCATGTTTGGAGTGTGTTGTGTGACCTTAAAAAATTCCTGTGATAAGATTATGTCCGTGGCTGTAGGGCCATGACATTCAATTTGTCTAGGCTCCCACCAAGCTTTATGTAACAGTCAGAAAACTATCCTAAAATATTGGTAACACTTGCATGAATGGAAGAAGCCTAATCTATTTAAACCTCGGTATTCAAGGTGTGGTCCTGGAACCAGTAGCCTCTGTCCCCTGGCAGGCCAGCAGCACTGGGAGCTTGGTGCAGATGCTCAGGTCTTAGACAGCCCAGACCCAGTCACTCAAAAACTGCATTTTCACAAGATCTGAAGTCATTCCTATGCACATTCCCGCTGGACTTAAGTAGAAGCTGTTTGGCATTTTCTCGGGCTTCATGTGCCTTAGTAGAGGGCAAGTCTGCTCTCAATTACATGGCAGATGCCTCAATTTCAGATGCCTGCTACCTCCACAGTACAGTTTTGCTAGGTGAGTTGACAAACACATAACCTTTCTCTACTTGTCTTCCCCTGGCTGAGCAGAAAGCATCAAAGAGAAGTCGGAAGATTGTTCTTGAGGAAGCAGAAATCCCTAGAGAAAAGGAGGTCTCAATTTCCTACTAAAAGGGTAACTTGAAAGGTAACTAATAGTAGATCATCCACTAGCAAGTACCTGTGCACCTAGTTAATTTTAAGTTGCAGTAACAGTAATAAAAATGCATATTCATTTTTTTACATTAGCTAAGAGAAAAATGCATTCTATTCTCTTGATGCATTTTGTAAGCTGCTGTTTCTTTCCTAATCTTTGCGTAGGGCAAAAAAGTACTACTTGTGTTTTTAAAGGTACTGGAAGCTGAATGCTACCTATCACAATACCCTTTATTTTATTTTCAACTTTGCAAGAAAACTACCGTGACTTTATACTGCTGTCTTTGTTATACATTCTCAATTTCATAGGGCAATCGATTCAAATCCATTTTAAATCTCAATGGGCTGGAACTTGGCATGCAAGTTGGTTGGCCAGGTGCAAATTTCTCTCCAAAATATGACAAAAGTCATGGCTGAAATATAGAGCGGCAAAATTGTTGGAGAGTTTTGCCAAGCTGCTGCCAAACAAGGCCAACTGTTATTAGCAAGGGCAGAAGGGCAAACTCGGGGGAGGGGAGAGAATGTGGGCAGTATGCCATTTGCATAATGATCAAACTAGCTTTAAAAAACGAAAACCACTTTGCTTGCTTCTGTTCATGCTTTTTTGAGCTATCTGTTCATGTTAAAAAAAAAGAAGAAGAAGGTAATTCAGAGAATGAAGAACACAGAAAACAAATGAGACAGGAGAGGTGAGACTGGAAAAGCTTTAATGATCTTAAGCCAGATAGTCAATCCCCCTAAACTTCTATCTCAGTGACACCTCAAGATTCACAGTTTCAACTGCCATAGCATGAAGCTTCTCTGTAGCACACACAGTTTATGTACCAATGAGCAGATGCTGCAGAATAAGGATGAAACAGTTGCTGGTTCGTTTTAGATAATCACAGCAGATTAAGCGGTAGTTTCATTACAGTGTTTTTACTATGCATTATTTTTACTATGCAGCGTCCTTTGAAATAATGGGAATTGATTTCACAGATCTTTTGCATATTACTGATACTGAGTAATGTTGCCGAGTAAAACCTTTTCTATCCTGCCACTGTGAAAAGGCACTAATTGGGGAAGAAGAAGGTTCCCCTATGGAAGGCTCTCTTCCGCAGATTTGAGGCTGGGAAGCAATTGAGCCAGGGAAACTATATGTAGGCCTTTGTGGTTTCGCAGCTGTAGCTTTGTGTCCTGATTTAGCTGACCTAAAATTCACATGCTCCCAGATCACAGAGCATCGGCTGCACTGCCCTTGGTTTCCCCCTCTTGGCCCTCAAATCACCCCCACCCCTCCCCCACCCCGGCCACATTTCTCTTGCTGGATAAAACAATTGGAAATGTGCTGATGATGAATGAGGAATCTAGAGAATGAATGCAGAGACTAAGATCATTGGTGTCTTCCAAAATCAGACACAAACCTTAAAGTGCATTGCATTTTTCACTTCAACTTTGAGTCACTTTGTGTACTGTCCATCTCTACCTGGCTGTTTGGCTACATTCCCTAACCAACATATCTGCAAATGTACTCACCGATGGGCATGTTAAGTGAAGACAGACCTTGTCTCTCTTCTCCAAAGTTGCCTTTATCACAGTTTGACTTGGCTATGACCTCATTATTCCTCTTAGACACATTTTTTTAAAGGGAGCATCTATGGTTTTGCTCAAGCCTTCATCTCTAAGTCAATGGGAATTTCCTCTTGCTAGGACCACGGAGATCTTCAGTATCAGGGAAGTACAGTAAGAAAGGAAAGAGACAATCTGGAATGGATTCCACTGCAGTGTTTTGCCATGAATATAGCTACAGGACTTGGGCAAGACATTTAACTTCACTGCAAGCTCACTTTCTCCATATGTAACTTTGGAGTGATTAAGGCAGTCTTCACCTTCACCACTCTTACCTCTGGGGAGTTCTGCTATTAAACTCCCATATGACAATTCATTTACATCTTATTATCAAGATCATAGGCAAGCCAGGCAATACTGAGCTGAAGACATTAGGAAAAGGCTAGAAAATTTACTAATTTTATCTGACAAAGTCTGAGAACAGGACATGGCAAGATATTTCTCTTCCAGCTAGTATGGAGAAATACTTGGGCAGAGAAAGTCTATATAACTCATTAAAATGTTTTAGATGATAAGGTTGGATGGATTCAGTAAAAACATTCTAGAATTATTTTAAATGTGATTTGTGTGGGAGCAATCTGTTTCAGTACACTTCAAGGATAAAACTATCAGCAAATACGCAAAAGTACCTTGCTCTATGAGGCTTTCCAGGGAGTTCAAAGTGGACTGGTTCCACCTAGAGTTACAACTGTGACAGCTCAGGATTTGATCTGGAAATTTCCCAAAATGTGTTGTGTTTCCCCAACACTGTGTCAGTGAGTTGTCAATGGTTAGTTCACACACTCAGTTAGGTTTCATGATTAAAACGTTTGTGAGATTTGGGCTGAAATAGTTAAACTGGTTTTTCAGTGGAAGGATGTTCAGAGCTTTTATCTGCAAGTATGCACCATGAATCTCCTAGAGAAAGATGGCCTCTTACTGTCTTTACAACCTATAGGACCACAGAACTCTCTGAAGGAAAATACCACTTAATACCTTACTAAACCAGTGCATCTCGGAACACAATTTGTTAACCACAGATATAAATCCAATCTGTTGGAAGCAAACAGAAATAGATATCCAACAGTAACTCCTTGACATAGCTTTAAATGGACAAAATTTTAAAATCTTTGTACAATGATTATTAGGTAACTCTAAGTTACTTTTACATATCATTGTCTTTCTTGGTAGAAGAGGACCAAAATCTCACTAATAAGCAGTTTTAGGGAGTAAGTAAAGATGAGGCACGCATTAGCTCTTTGGCTTGGATTTTTATGAGGTATTGCGGTATTCATAGCCTGCCATAAGAAATCCCCAATATGCCATTTAAACTAGATCACCCATTACACAGAGACCAACTGATATAATTTTAGTAACATCAAACCTACCATGTGCTTTCTTCCCTCTTGCCTTGGCTCACGCAGTGTTCCTACCTAAAAATCCCTTCAACCTATGGCCACTTTTAAAATTCTTTTTATCCTTGAAGAACCACATCAAATGCTAGAAAGCTTCCTTTGATCTGCTTATAACTAATCTTTTCCTCTTTGGTTCTTACTTAGCAATTTGTACTGCTGCTAGTTACTGGGCACACATTTCCTCCTATTATATTTAGCTCTTATTATTATTTCAATTCCTACTCTATGCATTTATTCTGAGCCAGTCATAGGGCTAAGTTTTGCATACATGATCTTATTAATGTGTAATCTATGCAATGATAAGTACCTATATGTCCCCACATAGGTATCCTACCCCTATTGCCATGTAATCACTGTCTCTTTAACAATGATGGGGGCTTAGTGAAGTTTTTAGAAATCCCTGAATTGTGCTAAAATTGATTTCCACTGGGTGACTAAGACTAAACATCTCAGATGAAAGTATGCCATTTTTCCAAATTTCTTTTGCCTTGGTCAATTCCCAAAAGATGTCCTGCATCAATATCTTGCTATGTTTGCTATGTTTGATGACATTTTGCTTTGTCTTAGACACTTTCTTAGTCCTTAGAAATCATGAGATACTGACTGATAATATCCCATGCTCTAGCATGGCTTTTTTTTTTTTTTTTTTTTGAGGACCAAGGGTTATTCTTGGGGCTGCATGAACCTGTTTTTGAAAAAGCATCATTCTTTTTTCCATCCAAAAGCAGCAGAGATGCCATCACTTCACTTATATTAGCTGAATTAAGATTCCTACTTCAGTTCAGTACACTTTTCCTGAGTACCTATTGTGTGCCAAAACTTGTGCAAGGCATTGTGGGTACAAAGTTAGTTAAGACATCTCAGTGTGCACTAATGGGGAAGACACATTGATAAGACATCACTTTAAGAAAATGTAATAAGTTCTAAGGCTGACATATGCTCTGGGTGCGATGGAAGTTCTAAAAGAGCCATGTGGCTTAAGATAAAGGTTTAAAAGCCCCAGTTAATCCTAGTTTCTAACGTTTTTGGACTTACAGCCAAGAATTCTTGTCTACGTGTATATCTGAAGTTAGGAGAAATCATTTTTTGGCTTCTCACATGTGTCTGGTTGAAAACCTTCTACCCTGATAAAATTCCACATGTCTTCAGTCCTGGAAATCTGTCTTAAGTAGTGTCTGTGTCATCTACGCCTGACTCTCCAACCAAGGGGAGGAAAGAGCGAGTCTCTTTCTGCTGGAACCAATTTTTCTACCCTAGTCCATTTACTAGAATTAATCATTTGTGAAGAAGCTCAATTTTGCTGGAAAATCCAGAAACAATTTTAGTTACAGCTCCACATAATAAAGCAGTTGTGTGATTAGTAATACATTTGTCACTCCTTTACTGGGTAGGGGGGTGGGGGAAAGTTACCCATGTATTACTTTAGTGTAAATCCTGACAGTGGTGATTTTTTTCCCCGGAATTGTACCATTATACCATAAAAGTGTCAAGGCACAAGTTTACTGTTCCTGCTAATATTCTAAAATATTCTCTTAAGCTGACATCTCTGTCAATTAAAATTAAACAAAATTGCATTCTGCCATATACGCTTCAAGGAGGAAGCTTTTGAGTTTATGGCTGCTCTTTGAATTGATTTTTAAGATGGCATCTGTAAAACTTGGCTCGAACAAGATGAGGTGGGATGTATTTAAGGACCAGTCAATTAAAAAAATGTTTTTAAAGATCATAAATTGACAGCCAGAATAGACTGCACATGCCTCCAGGTTTCTCAGCTATTAAAATAAATCCAGCCATTCTTTTGAATCGAATGTTTGTGCTGACATAATTCAGTGCCAACACGCTTCTGACTTGTTTTGGGTTTTCAATGTTTTTGCAGAGAATAACATAAACAAGGAAGCTTGTGAGTGTTGCTTCCAGTTGCTCAATTCACACAGATTTGGGAAAAGTCCTTCTCCTGGTGTTTCCCACAGCGGAGCAGTGGGAACGTGCTTTCTCACGGGACATCGGTTCTCAGGGAGGAGAGCAAGGGCAGTGAGCACTTTTGGCAGGACTGCACTGCCAATAAAGTCTTCAGGGAGATCACCCCCCATGATAGGAAGATGAGCAAAGTAAATCTCTGTTCCAATTCCTCTAAAAGAAATTTAAGAAGCTGTCTTTGGGCTCATCCCTTCGATTGCCAAACCTTAATGTACAATGTTTTATTGATGCATTTAAGGCAAGTATTATTTAATGATCCAGAGTTTCTAAGGGCCAAAGTACTTTCCTCATTCTTTGTTAAGCACCTTTTGGAGGCTCAAGGAGCCTTTACAGGTCATCTGGTTACCACTTAAGGGAAAGAGGTAATATCCTAAGCAGCTTAAAAGGGTTTATGCCCTTTCAAGCAAGTTCACAAATGATGTTCTGGCTTGGCCACTGTCCCGAATAATTTGGGTTATGTGTGGAACATTGGTGTTCTTAATGGGCAGATGCTTTGTCTAGACACAGAAGAAAAGGTGTCCCTGAAAAAGCAGGAGGAATGAGGGAAACTTACTTCTTCAAGTTAAAGTGAGGAGGCTGGGCTGTTAAGGGACTATCCGGCAAGGAGCATTTGGGTCTTTCCCAAAAGGATGGCATCTTCCTTATGGATCATTTGTAAACCTCTATAAATTCCAAAGTCATAGCATCATGTCCAGTGGATTTCACTGCTGAATCTACCACTCCAAGCATATAGCTACTATATGGTATGGGCTCCATAAATACTTCCTGAAATTATAAATAAATGAATAAGTGGATTGAACTCTGGTGCCCCAATTTTTAAAATATTTCTGCCAAAGAAGTGGAGTAGCTAAAAATACCTAGAGAGGAAGTCACATGGAGAAAACCTACCCATGGGAGACTCTTGCTGGGTTTTACAGAGACTCATAGAGGCCACAGGGCTATATATCTCTCCCTGGAGGGAAAACTAGGAGACAGAGGTTGCTTTCACTCTTTTGGTTTTCATCTTCTTTCTTTCAATCTCAAACTCTCAGTAGCCAAGATTCCTGTGTTCTCTCTCTTTTTTCCCTCCTTCTGCTCTTGTTGGGTTAAGATATATCTCTAAAGGATGTCTACTGTGTGCTTCGTATCCAAATTACATTTGTGGATGGTGGTCTCTAGAGGGGCCTAGCACAGGAGAGGGTTGGTGATACAAGGCGAGTGTCTGGACATTAGTCGGGTGGGCAGGGTGCACAGAGCCAGGAGAACCAAGTGGCCAAGAGAATCCAACACCTGTTCTTAGCCATACTGCATGAGTAGCTTGAAAGTGGTCCACCAGAGAAAGTTTGATTTATAACACTGTCCCCTGCCCAACCCTCAATCTGGAAATACTAAACAGGTTTGCTTTTTAACATAAAGTTGTGTTACACAAATGCTTGAAATATTGACATGGTAATAGGGTGTATTTTAGTTGATTATTGATTCACTCCATTTTTTTCATTTTAATTAATATTTACCAGGCTCCTACTATTGGTAGAGGTGCAGTTCAAAGAATCTGGGATACAAATAGGAATGACCATAAAACCCTTTCTAATGGTGTTAATATTCTAGTAAGGGGTAAAAGCAAAATAATTTTTAAGTAATTATCTGTGTATGTATATACAGTAGATGAGTGTGTGTGTGTGTGTGTGTTGTAAAGTGTGCTAGATAATGCAAGTGTTAAAAATATAAATACTTTGATAACAAGATAATAGGAAATGTAGGTAGGGGATGTTGGAAGGGTGGGGAAAAGGATGCAGGAAATGGTAATATTTTCAAAGGGTGCTCAGGAGAAGCTTCCTAAGAAGGTGCTATTTGCATAAAGAACTGAAGAAAGTGAAGGAGCCAATCTTGCAGATTCCCACGCACTATCTACGTTCTCTGCCACTCTTGAACACCTGGCATTCAATGAATGGCACTATTATTCAACCTCGTTAGGTAAATCATAAAGGAGGTATCCTTGAATCTTCCCTCTTCCTTATCCACTAGCCCCATCCGAACCATCTCTATGTTTATTGGATTGATATTCTCAATGGATCCCTCAGATCTTAACTCTTTTATCCATTTCCATTATCCCCTGTAGTCTTGGCTATCATCATATCTTATGGTCTACCTGTTTTACTCTGTAGACACTCTTGGCCTCTCATAACTGTTCTCCGTACAGTAGGGATGCCTGTGTTCTATCTTTTCAAACAAATGTGGCCAGGCACGGTGGCTCATGCCTGTAGTCCCAGCACTCTGGGAAGCCAAGGTGAGTGGATCATGAGGTCAGGAGATCGAGACCATCCTGGCCAACATGGTGAAACCCTGTCTCTACTAAAAATACAAAAAGTTAGCTGGGCATGGTGGCGCATGCCTGTAATCCCAGCTACTTAGGAGGCTGAGGCAGGGAAATTACTTGAACCCAGGAGGCGGAGGTTGCAGTGAGCTGAGGTCACGCCACTGTACTTCAGCCTGGCAACAGAGCAAGACTCCATATCAGAAAAAAAAAAAGGCACATATTTGATTATTTCACTTTACTTAAAAATTTTAGTGGTTTTCAATTGTTCTGAAGATAAGGAAAATAATTCCTAACTTGGCCCATAAGACTTACAGTTTTCCCTTTCCTGAAACAGGTTTATGCCTTTTGTCCCAGTGTCATTCTTATTAGCACCCCCTTTTCATTCTCAAAAGGATCTAGGTTTGGACGATAAATTCCATGGTCAATTTTCTCCTGACCAAGTCTATATTTTCAATTGGTGAACACCCAAAATCATTCCCAACTTCTTAAAGAAATATTTTCTGAACAAACACAAATTTGTTTTCTGTTTGTTTTCTGAACAAACAGTATTTTGATTGAGACAAAATACAGGTACTAGCAGCTCAGGAGCTGTGTTTTAAAAAGAGTGTTTTTCAATGCTCCCCCGAGAGGAAAGGAGAGGCCGTGGGGTCCTTGACCCAATGAGTAGGGAAAAAAGAGGTTGGTGACAGAGAGATGTTAATTCATGCATTGTGAGTTTGAATGATGTGTTTTCTTTACACCTTCAAGTTAAGATTAACTGGATGACTAAACCACAGTTCAACTTCCCTTTCGCTGTTATAAACCGTGGAAGTTAGTCTAAGCTTCTGGATTTCTTTCAAAGATTCAACATTTCACCTTACATGAAATCAAAATTTATAGTCATCTCATGATAAATTTTAAAAGATGGCATGGGCTTCTGTTTTCAGATGAGAAAATAAGATTTAAAAAAAAATTTTAAATAAACTGTTTGTAGTGTTGTTGAATGTTATTGGAATATTAGCCTTTTGTCAAATTTAAACTATTTATTCATCATTTGTGTTTGAAGCCTGCTAACATTTCAGAAGACTGCTGAAATAGTCCAGGCAGATAGATATTACTGTATGTAGATTCCTGTTCCAGACTCTGGAACTGGACATGGTTTGAATTCCAGCCAGACCCTTAATGACCCATGTGACCTTGAGCAAGTCTCTCTGTGTTCATTTCTTCATCTGTGACAGGGGTTAATATAGCTTTTATCTCCCAGCATAATTGTGAAGACTAGAAGAGATAACTTGTGAACAACGTGTAAATGTTCTCTGGCAGATGATAGACTAACTCTATTCCAAGGCTGTAGGTTATCTTTATTACTAGTTATTGAGCTCTTGATATGTAACAAACTATATATACCCTTACTCTTCATAACCAAGTATATTTTTCATATTTCCATGAAAAATATACCCGTATAATTATTAAACACTTCCATTGGCAAGTATTTAAGGAACAGTGAACACAAACAACGCATTCAGTATTCTGACATGTCCAACCTTCCATTCTTGGACTACAAACTGAGAAAATGATTTAAAAAAAGGTGCCTGAGCCTCTCATGAGTGACCACCATCCCTTGCCCTTCAGCCTCCTTTCACTCTCCTGTGTGACTAATATACACATTTCTTCCCCACACATTTCTCTAAGTGTCCATCTCACTTCACTTACTGGTGGCCATGAACTGTGAAAGACACATAAGTCATGTCTATGTCTCCAAAGAGCTTACGAGATGCTTACATAAAGATAACATATACATAAAACCACAAGTAAAGGAACACAAATGGGCACAACACTGTTTTCCATACTTTAAAAATAACTATTGTATGTGTGTTCCTCACTCAGTTTGCCTCTTGAAAGAACACTGTGACTAGCTATTCCTACCTCTCCAAAGTCCTTAGACTTACTTTTATTTGCTTCATACTCAGATTTGGTTAATAGCTTTGTATATTCTGAGACATTTTTCCCGATTTTTTTGTCCATCAATTTGAATTGTTTCTTTGGTAAACAGCCAGCTCTTGATGTTCTGCATATGCTAGGTTGAGAGCACAAACATCAGTATATTTATATCAACTTGAGATCCCTAAAAATTGACTTGGACCATCATGTAATTCTGAAATACACTTTGAGACTAAAATATGTCTGTCTAGTTAGTTATTCTCTGAAAAAGATCCCCAGAGGAGCCTGGCCTGACCCCAGAGTGTTTTTCTTCATTGCTGGAAAGGGATGGTCTTGAGCCTACCCCTACTGCAAACTACATAATTGTTTATTATGATTCCCAGGCAGACCTCTATGATAAATAAAGAAGACTTGCTTTGCATGTAGATATTTATATTGCAGAAATGTGGTCCAGGTTTCTTAGCTCATACCATTCGGCATGAAATATAATCAAATGGGTGAGGATAACAATAAAAATGTCAATGAAAGACTCTTACAAGCAACATGGCTGGGCTTCTCACCTCTAATTCAAGCACTTCCCTGATTCAGGCAGAGGCCTAGCCAGGTTCAGAATCCTTAACCATGATGATTGTACTAAAAGAACCCTTCTTTTAGTACAGGTTAGTTCTGCTCATCCCTCTTTCATTTCCAGGGGCCACATTTGTTCTCTATATTCTCTACTTTGCTCTGCCACTTTCTGTTTGTTCCTGGTCTCTGCTGAGAACGTGGTTGAATCTAACACTAGCCATGGTGTCATGAGATCATTCCCTTATTTAATGTCATCTTCATGCACCTTGTCTCCCTTGTGGCCACCACCACTGTAGCAGAGAAAACTACTAAGCAACATACAACCTTTACTATTGGGCAGAACAATCAGGGACCTTATCTCTTTGTTACTTTACAACAGATTTATTTTACTATTTTCTCAGTGAATGCTGCCACCTTTCCCCAGGAGTTGTCAGAATCTATCTTAAAGTCCAGACACAAGACAAAATGAACATTTAGACAGCCCAACGCCAGTCAGAGTACCTCAACTCTCTCTTTGCTCAAGTGTTTTGCTTTCTCATCCAGTTTCTTTAGAGGGTTAGGAGCAGCTGTGGCATGTCATTGGAGGGTTATAGTTCCAAGGGATAGCTGATAAGGTCAACATAATCTACCATATTAGGTAATGCAGAGTATTGGCTCTAGACCCCTGGGCCATGTCATGGCACAATGATACACTGTAAATTAGGAAGTTCCATCAGACTTTTTTGATTTGTAAAGTTTCTCTTTTTTATAACTGCATATATGTATCTGTATTTGTTGGTGTGTGGTCTAAGCGTTGCTAGTAAAAAGAAACCAAAAATACAATGACAAGATACAAGTTAGTATCAGTCATGGAATTGCACAAGGTATGTGGGAGGCCTGGGGGGGTAGACTACTCTGCTACAAGTGGTTGTAGAACCCTGGCTGCTTTCCTTTGTGAATTCTTACAACTCAGCAATCCCCTAAATTTGAGCTTTCTTGGATACATGGCCAAACCTGGCTCACAAAGTTCAGGCCTGTGTTATACATGTTCCACAGGAAGGAAGAAATCAAAGTCATGGAGAACAAAGAAGTAAAGAGGGAATTACAAACATCACATTTTGCTTACACTGCATTGGCAAGAAGGTGCACATGGGTAAAAGAAAATGCAAGTAAATCTGAGAAACACAGCTTTCTTTTGGGTGGCTACTTGCTAGCTAAAGCTTTGGGGACAGGGACAGGATTATATTATTAAAAAGAAAAATGGAAGACTAGTGCCCAGATGACAATTAGCAGCCTTAATCGCAATACCGTTACAGTGATGTCTACAGGGTGTACTGTAGAGATGAATGGCTCATGTGGTGCAAGGGGCACTGGGCTCAACTGCTTTATGTTTTGACTAATGTGTCAGGTTGATGGTGAAACTTTGCTTGGTGAATCCCTAAGTGGAGCAATGGGGGCTTCCTGGAGCAGCTAAGGCACACAGCATGGAAGGCTACACAAGCAACTATAGGGATGATGTTGAATGCTTGCTTTATAGATGTGATCAGACATTCTCAAGAGTCTTTGAATCTTTCATTTTCCTGTTTAAGTGCTGTGAAAAATTCTAGAATTCTAAGCAGTTCCAAGGACACAAAAACATTGCGCACAACTCGTTTCATAAGTTAAGCAGAGGGTCAAAACTCATGGCTACCATAATGAACAGTATAGACATGGACACTCTTCCCAAGAAACATAAATGGGGGAAAAGAAGGTAATAACTACAGGCAATTAAATGATTGTAAATGTGTGAAAGACTGGAAGGAAGATGTACATGATGCTAACAGCATGTTTATCTCCAGTAATCTAACCTAGCCTGGGGTCATGAAAGGCTTTTCCAAGAAAGCGAGGTTTTAGTTCAGACCTGCAGGATGTGAAAAGATTTGCGAGGCTAAGATGAAGAAGGTTAGAGGGTGAAATTGCATATGAATTTAGTAGGATAAGCTGGACAGCTTTGATTTTTTTAAAGCTTAGGGTTTTCATCTGTAAAATGGGGATAAAAATGTCTACCTCTAAGGACTAATTTGAGGATTAAGTGAAATAATCCAGTTAATGCTTAGTACCAAGTATGGCAAGAGAGAAAGTGCAATAACTGGTAGCTTTCATTTTTATTATTATTAATATTATTCCTACTCACCTAGGAAGCTGAAGGAATATTTATGTAAGTGTAATCTCTCACCTGGCCCTGGAAACATCCTCCTATATCTTAATTCCTTTTATTTCTTTTGCTGGTTGTACAGAATCCCTGTGCAAATATATACACAGTAGATATGTATACCTATATCTATATTTGTATCCAAAGCCATATCTTTGTCCATATTTATGTTTGTGACATCATTTATTCAGCAGGAATAAGAAGTCAGGGAGCTAGATTAAGCAAACAGGAGTCTTAGAGATGTATAGTCCCACCAGCTGAAAGTAACAGAATATCTGGTTCATGGTGACTTAAACAATGAAGATACTTAATAAACCTTTCCATCCAGAAAGTCTAGAGAAATGGTTCTATTGTTAGTGCAGTGGCTCTGTGATGTCATTAAGGACTTTCCAATGCTTTGTTCCACCATTCTCAGTACTGCCTCTTGCTTGCAATGTGGCTGCCATGATCCAGGAAGCTCAACCTTTTCTAAATGCATTCAAGGTAGAATGTGAAAGCCATATACAAAAGGTTTTTCTTTTTCTTTTATCAGTGGGCAAAATCTTTTCCAGGAGAACCATAAGAGAGTTTTCCCTTGTATATGAATACTTGCCCACCTCTGGCTGCAAGTGACATTGAAGAAATCACCAAGATTGTTGTGATAGAGTCAGGCATATTACTGGAAAAGGTGATCAGGAGAGGAAGTGAATATTGGATGTTGGGTGTGTATTTAGCAGTGTGTATAAAAATGGTTTAGAGATACAATGTTTGGTTGATTTTCTAGGCTAATGAAAAATAAGCCTGAAAAAATTGTGCATGTAAACAGCCAGTACAGCATTCAGCTTTACATACGGACAAACATGAAGCAGATTTCAATTCAAGTCAACATTTGCTAATTACCAGGAGCTTTTCATATATCATCTCATTTAATTCTCAAAATCCTGAAGAGGGAGGCATTAGGCTTTACTACAAATCAGCAAATGTAGATTCAAGAAAACGTAGCTCAAGCAATCCTCCTGAATCAGCCTTCCAAGTAGCTAGGACTACAAGTGTGTGCCACCCTGCTAATTTTTGCTATTTTTTGTAGAGATGGGATGTGGCTACGATGACCAAGCTAGTCCAACTCCTGGTCTCAAAGAGCTAAGTTCCTGGGTTCAAGGTCACATCATATTCACTCAAGGGCACACTTGGGATTCCAATTCATGTAGTTCTGACAATAATTCCAGAGGGTTTTGTTTTGTTTTGTTTTTATTTGGAGTTTCCCTCTTGTTGTCCAGGTTAGAGCACTATTTGTGATCTCAGCTCACTACAACCTCTGCCTCCTGGGTTCAAGTGATTCTTCTGCCTCAGCCTCTTGAGTAGCTGGGACTACAGGCATGCCCCGCTATGCCTGGCTAATTTTTTTGTATTTTTAGTAGAGATGGGGGTTTCACCATTTTGGCCAGCCTATTCTCGAACTCTTGACCTCAGGTGATCTGCCTGCCTCAGCCTTCCAAAGTGCTGGGATTACAGGCTTAAGCCACTGAGCCCGGCCTTTTTTTTTTCCCTTGAAAAAGTCAGTTTTTCCAAATGACGAAAAAGCCTGTGTAAAGAAATGTGTGAACATGACTTAAAAAGAATTAAACCAGCATGAACTTGAGGTGTCATTACTAATATGTACTAGAATTTGTTGAGCACCAAACTACGGGCGCAATCTGAAGTTCTTTGAACACAGGTAGACATCTTAATAATAGATGCTACTATATATTGTTCCCATTTTATAGATTAAAGCATCATTAAACCTTGTGCCCAAGCTCACATAGCTGGTGCACTCCACTCAGTGGCATAGGGTTGCCATCTGACTCTAGGGCTCAGCCAATTAACCAGCGTGCAATGCTGCCTCTGAAGAGTCACCGCTGTGAGCTCTGGGCTCTTCTCTTCAACTACCTGTTCTCTTGAGAGTCCATTTAGAATATACCCCAGGCATGTGTATAGTGACTCCACAGCACCTGCATGTGGGCAGGGCAGCCTCTCTCCTTCAGGAAAGAACCCATATTAGGAAATGAGAACCATATCAGGATGAGCTGAGGAAGACAAAAGTTAGTGAGGGGGACAAATACTACATAAAACCCTAACAATCTAATAGTTCATTAGAACAAACCAATAAGCAGACAGAATACTTTCAATTAAATTATCCCATCTAATAGGAAGCACAGTTACTTATATGTTTTCAAAATTCATTGTTAATAGCCAGAAATAGTAGAAGACACTTTTTTTTAGTTTTGATGTATTAAGGGTTCACATTGGAGTTCAGTTCCAAGAGCTTTTTTTTCTTTTTATTTTCTTCCTTTTTTTTTTGGAGATGGAGTCTCACTCTGTTGCCCAGGCTGCAGTGCAGTGGCACAATTTCGGCTCACTGCAACCTCTGCCTCCCAGGTTCAAGTAATTCTTTGCCTCAGCCTCATGAGTAGCTGGGATTACAGGCACCTGCCACCACGCCTGGCTACATTTTGTATTTTTAGTAGAGACGAGGTTTCACCATCTTGGCCAGGCTGGTCTTGAACTCCTGACCTCGTGACCCACCCACCTCAGCCTCCCAAAGTACTGGGATTACAGGCATGAGCCACCACACCCGGCCTCCAAGAGCTTTTAACTAGAACTGTCTCCTTTTTGGGATCCTGTGTAAAACTGGTATATTTCTTTTCTTTCCTTGTTTTTGGAGACAGGGTCTCACTCTGTCACTCAGGCTAGAGTGCAGTGGTGTGATCTTAGCTCACTGCAGCCTCAAACCCCTGGATGCAGGCAATCCTTCCACCTGAGCCTCTGGAGTAACTAGGATGACCAGCGTGCACCACCACATCCAGCTAATTTCTTTAATTACTATGTTTTATAGAGGTGGGAGTATCTCTATGTTTACCAGGCTGGTCTCTGACTCCTGGTTTCAAGCTATCCTCCTGTCCAGGCGTGTTGGGATTATAGGTGTGAGCCACCACACCTGCCCCTTCCTGTAATTTTTACTTGTTTTGGGGGAGGGGAAAGATACTGTAACAAGAAAATGTAAATAATCATAAACTTAAGAAAGGTTAGCCATGTTTGCAGGAAGAAGAAACAAATGACTTTTTTTCCAAGTCACTAGAAAGTGCTAGAAGTTCCTTCAAGTGCAACAACTGTTGACATTACTGGCAGAATCAGCAAATGAGAGGTTTTCTTTCTAGTCCTAAAGTCCTTAAAAGACCAGATCAAGGTTTAGACGATGATGAGAATGACTATGTCTGTTTGTTCAATACAACCTTCAATGGTGATCCAAATTTTATATTTATTTTTCTTAAAATGAAAATCACCATCATCAGAAGAAATGAAATAGTAAAATAAGTAAAGAAATAAATAAACAGAAATATATATTATGAGATGAAATTACTCTTAAAGTCGGGTCTGTGGCTCTATGGGACAAGAAAAGAAAGAACAAGATGATTTTGAGGGCCTATTGAATTCATTTGGCAGCCATAGAGCCCAGGAGTTGAGACAGAGGGAAAATTGTGTTGAGGGTGGAGAGATGAGATTTTCTCCAATCTTGAAGGATGGAGTCACAAGCTTAAGGGGCAAGGAAACAATAAAGGATGGATAAAAGTTCATATTAAGAGCCCTTTATCTGATAGTATTCACGTCATATTTGCATTGTATTTTCTTTGTGAAAATTTTGTCCTGAGTATTTCTCTTGCTAGAACAGCAATTCACAATTGAACTGTTTGAAATAATCCACATCAAAATAAAGCCAAGGGTGTTACTACCCAGGCCAGAGAGCCAGCTCTCAGTGGCATGAGCCAGGGGAGCCCTGCATTTATGTCATGCTCTGGAGCTGATTAAACTCATTAAGAGCTGGACCACTGGAACAAAGACAGCAATGTAACCCCCTGTCTTCCGTCCTGTTTTGTCTTTTTTGAGAAAGTAGAAACATTTCTGCTCTTACCATAAGGAAAGGAAATAGGAAGAAGCCAAATTACATGTGTGATCCCTGTAATATGTACCTGTATACATGTATGTATATATATTTGTGTCAATAAGAGATTAAATTTATTAGTTTATTTATTACTAAAGCAAAAAAGAGAGTAGAAGGCTAAATATTATACTGCTTAAAGTTAAGAGTTATAGTTTTTTTGTTAATATAAATAATATTGGCATTTGATTTTTAAAAGGTAGCTTTGTTTTTCTGTTCTAAATTGCAAAACTAAAACTATGATAATTCAGTTAAAATAGTTATGCAATAATTATCGAGGTAGATAAAATATTGGGGATAATTATATTGGCCCATTCATGGTTATAATTCTTACAACTACTTGACATGGTGGATGTTTTTATAGAAATAGCTCATTTTTCCAGTTTAAAATGTGGCTAGCATCAATTTCAAGTTAATTTGAAAAAATTACCATTTTGGGAAAGATACACCAAGACATTAACTGTGGTTATTTCTGGAAATAGAGATTATGTGTGATTTTTGTTTTCCCCTTGATACTTTAATGTATTTTAAAAGTTTTGTGCAATGAATTTGTGTTAATTAAACAATTGATAATTGAGAAAAGTTATTTTAAAATAATAAAATGTACAGCAACATTGCATTTTTTTCATACTGAGTAAAAACAGATATATATTCAACCAAATAAAAGGTTACAGAAAAGATGTTTATTTTTATTCCATAAACTACCTAAACTCAGAAAATAGTCAATGAAATCAGGTGATGTGTCATAAATTGGATGGTTTAAATTGTTGTCTTTAAGAATTACTTCTGTAAATATTTCCTACCCTCAACCAGCAAATTTACAAACATTATTTAAAAAAAATTTTGAAAAATAATAAGTTTTATTTGTATAGAAACGGCAACTTTTAAATTATTCTCAATTTTTTTTTAATAGAGAAAGCTAGCATTTTCTTGCTTTTTGTTTTATGTATAAGATTTCTGTTTCCATTTGACAGGCATTTAGATTTGAACATATATTCTCCAGGTTTAGTACTTACAGGGATTTTGGAAGAGTCTCACTCACTTCGTATAAATCGTAGAAACTACTTCTGTCTTAGATCTGTGGTTCTCCACCAGCCGTCTGTTTTATTATTTTACCATCATTTAAAATCTCCTTATCTCATAAGCACTTACAGAGACTCTCTCTCTTCACTATAACTTCAGGAACAGATTAAGTTTGCTTTTCAAAGCCATTTATCATCAGAGATATGTTTTTGTTAGTGTTTTCTTTTGTAAATCATTTTATTATTGTAAGGTGTCTCTGGATGCTGGCATGATAATAGGCTATATAAATGATTTTGTCCTATATTTGTGTTGTATATACTTTATTGTAATAGCACTCTCGGGTCAAAAGCAGCCAATATTATTCCGATTAATTCCTGTCTAGACGCTCATAAATTGTCCCTTAATTTGCAGAGAGAAAACGAAGTCATATGAAGCATAACCTTTCCCCGCTGCAGAAACTGCACCTGGCTTTTCTGGGTGAGAGGAGGGCCCGCCTCCCCGCGTCCTTCAAAGCAGCAGGCCTCGCTGCCACAAGGGTGAGCATCTTGTTCTCTGTGCTCAGCCCAGGTAGCCAGCAAAGGCTTGCCAGTGGCCATGCTGCTCCTCAAAAGGAAAACACAAAGCCTAATCCCCCAACACAGTTTCAGACAAATACTCATTTTATTTACTCATATTCATGTCCCCAGAAGAAAAAAAAAAAAGGAGGAGAAAATAGCTTGCTTAATCCCAATACTAACACAATATTGATTCACATTCATGTTCAGTATTTATTGACGTGCATTGCATACAATGGGAGCTATCACTCAGGCTACTGTGTTCAAGGAAAGGCCCGATCACATTAGAGAAAGAGATGAAGCACACAGTTTATACAGCTCTAATTTTATGTAATGTAAACCTTTCAAACATTGCACATGGGAGTGAAAATACATGTCCTAATGAAAAACCAAATGCATACCAAATGGATTTATCTTAAAGCTAATTATGGCTGCAGAATATCTGTCCTCAAAAGTTCACCATTATTTCCTAAACTTGTATAATGAAATTAACTTCTTTGGCTCTGCAGCAGCTTTCTGTATATCTCATTAACCAACTGTAAATGCATTTGTGCTTGAGAGCACAGCACAGGGTTTTTGTTTTGTGACATCTAGTATTCAGTGTTTTGAAATTATGCAGGTGGTGTGTAATGCTCTAGGCTAACTATATACAAAGCTGGAGTATATATTGAATACCAGACAGCATATATGTATTACTAGCATATGGCTTCTGCAAGAAGAAAGCAGATATGAAAAACACCATACTCCTTTTTTTTTTTTTTTTGCCCCTTGGAGATTTTTATTGCCTAGTGGCAGCTGTATTTAATAAAATATTAGTAGCCACTTGAGGTTTAAAGGTGTAGCACAATTCCGTTTCAATATAACAATTCCATAAATTCAAATATGAAACCTTCATAGAAGCATGATATAGCTATAATTAAAGAAAACTTGGTATGTGCTTTTGAAAAACCAAATGAGGGCACATTGTACCTGTAGTCAATCTATAAAGTGGATTTTGGGTAATCATTGACATGCATGAAACTTGGAAGCAATTCTAGAAGCCTCCAAAACAAAGACTGATGGTTTAGTTTCTGTTTTGTTTTGGTTTTTTTTGAAAACTCCTGCAAATAAGTTTATTCCCCTCCCTATTGCTTTCCTCATGCCTTTTTAAGTTCTCCCTCTTTCCAGACATATCAAAAGTGTGAAAGTGCTTAGGAAGCTGCCAAGTTCCATACAAATGTTAAACTTAATTGTTATTATTTACAAGTTCATAAAGAAACAAAACACTACGGTAACCACCTTGCTAATCTCTGTTGTGGCACAGTCAGGGCCCCAGAGTGACAGAGGCTTTGGGTAGGGAAGAGTTTGGATGGTCCCCTGTATTGACGAATTTATCTAGAGGACAAGGTGAGAGGAATAGTCTTCCATAGGAGGGAGATTGTACCTTTATAGATACCCAGCAAAGACTCTTGAAGAAACTGCATGTGAAAAAGCTCAGAGCCTTGTGAGATCTTTGTTTATTCACAGAATATTTGAGTGTGGTCAGAGTATACACAGAGGTTGCAATGGCTTCCCAAAGGCTGTATCCAGCCAGAGAAGAGTTATAATTGCCTAACACAATGTATTTAAAATGATGTTTAGTTTCTTCAGATTGTACATATTCTCAATTTTATCACAGTCCCCAGGACTCTCTAGCAGCTGAAGCACCCAGAAGACAGTCTAGGTCATGATCCTTGCTGCAAGACATGGGGAAAGGAAGGATAGGGAGACCCCATGTTCGAGATTAGTGGAGAGCTAAGTGAGGGGGTGAGTGGACGTCAGACCAAGGCGAAAGCCCTCATGGTGCCAGTAAAGGGAACCCATGAAGGACTAACCATGATACAACTTGGGAATTGCATAGCAGAGGGGACAGGTTGTCCAGCTAAGAAATCATTCAAAATAGCCTCAGGGGTGATGAAGGATAGATTAAAGGCAGTGTCAGGGGACAATGAAGAGGCTCTGAGTTCTGGACATGTTAGTGAAGCAGAACAAATACAGATTTCTACAGCACTGTAAGGAAAACCTGGCGGTTAAGGAAAAGTTTCATATAACTTCAAATATTGAAGCTGAAGTGCAGAAATGAACGAAGAGCAACTAACGGAGGTAGAGAAGCCCATCTGAGGAGAGTAATGGGGAGTTTTAGGTGTTGAGAAGACAGTGGGTGGAGGTAATCAACTCCAAAACAGTGTGGGGTTTTGGAGAATGGTCTAGAGATGATAAAGTCTTGGCTAGAGATAAGGTCTTGGGTGAGATGGATGGCAGGGAATTGTAAGTCGTACAGTGACTAATCCCACTCGGGAAAAAGAATATTCAATGAGACGAGAAAGGGGCCAGATGGCACTCCTTTGAACACCAATGTACAAACATTGAGAAGATGAGGAAGGGAAAAACAGAGACTGAGAGGGAATAATCAAAAAGAAGGCAAAGAATCAAGAGTGAGGGTCTACTGTGATACCAAAATACAATGCTTAATATTATCCTGTATGAAAGCAGAGAGGTGAATTTCCAGAGGAAATTTCTCTTTTCTTTCCATGAGAATTTTTTTGTCTATAAATTGATTTCCTGTTTAGCCACGTGAACAGGGCCCATTGTGACCATATCAAGAACTCCTGTTTTCCACAAGCTAACCAAACATCTTCTTGTTTGGAGATGCAATTTATTCCTGTTGTGTGTGACTCCATTACAATGTTCTAAGTGACCCCACAGCTGATTTATTTTCCTACGAATGCTATGATAAGGCTGGAGCTCAGGAAACAGGACTTGAGATGTTCAGAATTTAAAACAAGATGAACTTTATTAAAGTGTATAATTTGAACCAGATTCGAATTTCTAATCCTAGGAAAGAAGAATCACACAGCCCAATCAGATTGGACTGTATTTCTGTAAACTTCCCCAAACGAGGGTCAGGAGCAGATGCTACTGTTGCTATGGTAACTTCTGAGCTTTCAGTCTGTGTGTGTGTGTGTGTGTGTGTGTGTGTGTGTGTGTGTGCGTGCATGCTCTTGTGTGTGTGTATGTGGTATGTTCTCTGTCTGGCTTCTGCAGTTCCAACGTAAGATAATGGTTGCTAAAATTTCAGTGTTTCTTCTTGTAGTAGTTAGAAAGAAAATGCATTTCAAATCTTTGAGACCAATGATTTTTTTTCATATGTATTAAGACATGATGGAATTATTTAATTACCTTTGCTAGCAAGTTTACAGACAACCATCCCTTTACCATATTGCATATCCGCAAATAGGATTATTTACATCCAATCTAAGGAGTGCTGACTGGTGTCATTGGAAGCTGAAGCTGTATCAGCATTTAAATTCTCACTTTTCTGGGCAAAAACCCAACTAAATGATTCAATTAAACTCGTTACGTTATATATTATCCAGAAGTTCACAATACTATAACGTGATTCTCCCAGTCTGAACCCCTGCCTTTATGATTGCAATTTGGTAGCAAGACAATTTCCAAGGACTATTTTACTTGAACTGCAATGAAAACGTCAGGCTATAACACACTTTTCGATGCGGGTTTTATGAATGGCACTCTAAAATCAACCATTATTTCAAGCACATGCAATACATAACTTTCATTATTCATCAGAGTGTAAATATGCATTTGTGTTTGCAAATATGGTGGTTTCCTGAGCAAAGCAGCCTGCAATCAACAGCTCCTTCAGCCATTTAAGGAGGTAACAAATGGACGCCAGCCTCTTTTATTGGTAAGGACCATCTCCGGAGTTACTGAGAGACAAACAGCTTATTCTGCAGCAGACTCTGCTCATTGCCCTGTGCCCAGTGCCTTGTATCTAGGAGAGTGTCATATTTTAAACACTCGACTAATATGTATTAAATGAATGACATTTCACTCATATTCACTACTGCCCTATGGAGACATTTTTTCCAATGATTTTAAAGAAATTTATTTTCTGTTTCTCTTGAATTTGTCAAGTCTAAATAATTATTTCAAAAGAATTAATCTATTAGGTAGACTTAGTAAATGTAAATCCTGAAACTGGAATGGTAGAAAATGTCTTTCTTTGAAGACACTTACTCACTGCCTAACATCGTTTTGTTTCCTTTTAAGAGACAGAAAGCCAAAAATATTTGCACTGTATTCTAAAAGTAAATAAAGCCAACATAGTATGTAAACCCCAGTGTACATATAGATAAATCCATGATGTCCAATAAAGCCATTTTGCGTCGTTGCTTCTGACATCCAGGAGAGAGATATTTCTGCTCACTTTCAGGTTCCCCAGCACTTGGTATTCGAACCTCTTTCTGCTCCAGACCTCTTAAATGGAATTCTTTGCCAATTTAATACTCCTTGCTCTTGCCTACTGGTCAGATAGAGACATTTACCTCTCCTTTGTGTGATTCTGTTACTTCACCTTCTTCACTAGAATTATGTTGCTCATTTGGTTGTCCATGTGTTTACCCATGATAAGTTACCAGATGCCTGCTATGTGTCAGTCACTGCAGTTTGTGCTGCATACTGGTGTACAAATATCAATAACTCTGTTATGGACTGGATGTTCATGCCTCCCATCCCCTAAAAATTCATATGTTGAAGCCCTAACTTCCACTGTGATGGGATTTGGAGCTAGAACTTTTTGGAAGGCCATTAGGGCTACAAGAGTGTGAGGACTTTCTGATTTGATGTGTTCTTTTTTTTTTTTTTTTTTTTCTTGAAACAGAATTTTGTGCTCTTGTCACCCAGGCTGGAGTGCAATGACATGATCCTGGCTCACTGCAACGTCCGCCTCTGGGGTTTAAGCAATTCTCCTACCTCAGTCTACTGAGTGGCTGGAATTACAGATGCCCACCACCATGCCTGGCTTATTTTTGTATTTTTAGTAGAGAAAATACAGGGGTTTTTCCATGTTGGCCAGGCTGGTCTTAAACTCCTGATCTCAGGTGATCCGTCCACCTCAGCCTCCCAAAGTGCTGGGATTACAGGTGTGAGCCACTGCACCCAGCCTGATAAGGAGAGGCACTAGGAAGCTCTCTCTCTTCCCCTACTATGTGAGGACGCTGCAAAAAGGTAGCCATCTGCAAGCCAGGAAGAGGGTCCTCACCAGGACCTAACAACACTGGTGACTGCTGTTGGATTTCCAGCCTCCAGAGCTGTGAGGAAAGCATTTCTATTATTTAAGCCACTCAGCCTTTGGTGTTTTGTAATGGTAGCCTGAGCAGACTAAGGACAAACTCTAAAGTGCTCTTCATCTATGCCAGGGCTGGTCCATAACATCAGCCATATTCACTGTAGTAAGTATAATAACCCTGGAAAGGAGAGAAGCTAACTGCTTGGAGCACTTATAAATGAGTGAATATTTATGTTAGGTTTTGCACTAAAAAGAGAAATTTGGTGGGCTGTATTCTGGGCAGAAGATGCAGCCTTTGCAAAGACCTGGTACCACTGTCACATTCAAGGAACAGTTGACTGTCAAAGTAGTGAGGTATAGGTGTGGTGAGACCAGGGGTGACATTTCTGTAATGATAGGTTAGAATCAGATCATGAAAGGTCGTAAGTTCTTGGCTAAGGAGTTTAGGCTTCATTCCATAAGACAAAAACAAAAACAAAGAAGACGAGTCACAGGATTCTTAATCGAGTGAGGGGCAAGGTCAAATATTTAAGGATGACCTATAACAGCCGAGGGCAACGTAGATGACAAAGAGGCTAGTAAGAAGGCCATTAAGCTCTTCTGTGGGAGAGGGAATGAGGGCTTGGGCTGTGTCGAAGGGATGGAAAGGAGCCAACAGACATGTTTTGGGTTCTGCAGGGCTGGCCCTTTAGACAAGATAGAGTATCAGCTGTCTCCTTTCTCCAATGTGCTAGAAGGTTCCCTCTCCCCAAGCATCTCCTTTGCCAGTACACCTGACAATCCCACTGCATCTCACTCAAATTAATTAAGAAGCAACTGTTCCTTAAAACAAAACAAAAACAGGTTTTTGGTCAGGTGTGGTGGCTCACGCCTATAATCCCAACACTTTGGGGAGCTGAATGGGGTGAATCACAAGGTTGGGAGTTCAAGACCAGCCTGACCGATATGGTAAAACCCCACCTCTACTAAAAATACAAAAATTAGCTGGGCATGGTGGTGGGTGCCTGTAATCCCAGCTACTCAGAGGCTGAGGCAGAAGAATCACTTGAACCCGGGAAGCGGAGGTTGCAGTGAGCTGAGATCGTGCCACTGCACTCCAGCCTGGGTGACAGAGCAAGACTCCATCTCAAACAATAAAAACAGGATTTTATTTTATTTTTTGGAGGCCTGGCCCACACTGTCAATGAGATTACCTTATATTAGCCAGGGGTAACATTTCTCAAGGTATGTTCTGTGGAACCCTAGTGTCTGTCAGATGTTGATATTTATTACATTAAGCAAACAAAGAAGAGATTTTTGATAAAATGACTTGGGAGGAGTCTCTGGGTCAAACAGGTTGATTTGCTGCAGACATTCAAACTTCTAATTTCTTATGAGCATCATGGATATGTTAAACAGAGATAGAGTATGTGTTGTTTCTCAAGCATACTGGAGCCTTTCATAGAGCTTCTCCCAGGATGAGAGTTTTCAGGGACAGTTTGGGGAAACTTTCATATACAGAGGGCTGTGTAGCTAACAAAGTACTTTGATACACGCTGCTTTAATAGGTTGCCTCAAAGATTTCATGTTGTGGGTAAGGCAAACATTACTGTGAACATTTTAGCAGAAGGAAGCAAAGGCTCAGAGATGTTGGTGCCTCGTCACAGATTTCCTCAGAGGAGGAACTGAGACTTATGTGCAAATTCTCTGACTCCTTGTGCAGGGATCTTCCTGCTGTACAGAAATAGCATCACTGCCATGGCTAAAAGGACTGGGGGTGAAGGAAACCACAGGTGCAAGAAGTGAGTAACAGGCTCAAGGTAATGGGTTTAATGAAATGGAGGAAAAATCAGTGGACATCAATATGAAACGCTGGAAGGCTGCTTGTTGTCAGACAAGGGACACAATGGGACCAACGCTGCCTAACATATGATTCAACAGGTGAATAAAAACACTCAGTGCAAATTATACCTTCTCTTTCCCGTTACCTGGAGTCACTACCAAGTAAGGTAGAGCTGGTGGTCTAAGGGTCCTTATTTGTTTATTCAAGAAACAAATAGGAATACATAGGAGTTTAATCCTAGCGTCTTCCCAGCCTGGATATAGCTACCTCTTCCCATAGCTGACATGACAATTTCATGAGCCTTCTCTAAGCGGAGGACTCTCTCTGGCTATGTAACACCCACAATAGGAGGTCACCACATTCTAAAACGGATGCATCCAAATTGCATGAGGAAAGCCGTTTCATAGCTCTGCAAAGCTGAAGGAGTAGCTGGGTATCACGTAGACCTTGCCCACAAACTCTCACTGGAAAACCATGGGTCAGGCTGTCATTCAACATTATGGAGCACCTACTGCACGCTGGATGGGAGAGAAGTGTACAACAGAGGCATGGCCTCTGTCCTCACAGGAAATGAGAATCCACTAAGGAAGAAAGGCAACTGCCAAGGCTATGAGAAGGCAACAAAAGAGGTCCAACAATATTCTGTAGCAGTGTTAGTCAGGAAAAGTTACACTGAGTTTCCTAGGTTCAGTTGATCTGAGAACAACTGCAAAATGAGGTGACTGAACCACAGCAATATTTTCCAAATGGTCCTCCACAGAGTGTGATTTAACATATTTGAAAGTCACCTGGATTATACAAAGTTCAGCTGGCTTTTTTTTTTTTTTTTTGAGACAGAGTTTTGCTCTTGTTGCCCAAGCTGGAGTGCAATGGCATGATCTTGGCTCACTGTACCACAACCTCCATCTCCCAGGTTGAACCAATTCTTCTGCCTCAGCCTCCCGAGTAGCTGGGATTACAGGCACGTGACATACCATGCCCAGTTAATTTTGTATTTTTAGTAGAGATAGGGTTTCTCCATGTCGGTCAGGCTGGTCTCGAACTCCCAACTTCAGGTGATACGCCTGCCTGCCGTAGCCTCCTGAAATGCTGGGCTCACAGACATGAGCCACCATGCCTAGCCTCGGCTGGCTTTTTAAGCAAAGCACATGTTGGTAGGTAGAGTGCTAATAAGCATTATGAATCTTGAAGGGAAGCTCTAGGGAAGGGTAGCTCAAAAATGTTATGGGAAACATTTTACTGCAGAATATTTACAGCAACTAGTAATTGTCTTGTAAGGGTGAAAATTTAGAAAACAGTGGAGTAGATGTCTAAAGTCTCTAGCAGATTTCAAATTCAATTATCGTGTCTTAAAGTACGTTTTAGAAAGCAGATAACCCACCAATAACACACAGAAAAGATTAGATAGGTGGACACTGGGAGCTGGAGGTTGTGGCAGCAAATCTATGTGGAAAATCATGATAGTCTGAGCTCAGATGGAAGGGACAAACAAGGCTTGGATGCTAATTAAATATAAAGTATATGAGAAAGGAAAAACAGTAACTATGTACCTAGGGAAACAACATAGGTTATTTAAGAATGCTTTATGTAAATAGGTGTAATTTAGTCAGTTAACATGGAGAATCAAAACAGTAACCATTTATAGCCCTGTGTGGTGCTGTGCCTGTGGTCCTAGCTACTCAGGAGGCTGAGGTGGAAGGAGTGCTTGAGCCCATGGGTTGGAGGTTGTGGTGAGCTACGATGGCACCAGTGTACTCCAGTCTGGGGGACAGAGTGAGACTCTGTCTATAAGAAAATAAAAATTAAAAATAATATAAAAATATCAATTATAAAAAGAACCTTCTGGGGTGAAGAACGCCCTATAGGATTCTAAGTAAGCTGGGCTAACGTAAGTAGGAGGAAGATAGAGAGGAGTATTTTTGTTTTCAAAGAAAGCAAGTAAGAATGGAAGGGAGCGCAGTCTCCGCTGAGTGCCCAGGAGTATCCTTAACCTATGCTAGTGTGGCTACTGGTCTTATCTACTTCTTGCCCCTTGAACCTATCCTCCCTTTTCTAATATGTGTAGCCTTCATTACAGTGCATGGCTAGAAGTGTGAATTTTTTTTTTGCCCCAGAGAGCCTTCAAATTTTAAAGCTCTCCCTTAAAAGATTATTTTCATATTTCTTTGTCAGGGAAACTTTACTAACTTTCTGAGTTCTATCTCAAATTTTACTTCCTCAATGATGCCTTCCATCCAATGCCAGCCAACTACACTATCAGCCCATGCCGATGGTCCAATTGCACCCATGTTACACTGTAATTTTTCTGTACAATAAGACAGTTATCTACATTCAAATGAGTATTTCCTTTTGTATAACATTATATTCTTCTCTATTATGCCATGAGCTTTTGTAACATTCCTCCTGAAGTTTGTATTTCTAGAAGTAGCACATTGCTGGATATTCCATAGGCCTATAGGTGAATGCAAATCAGTAGTATTTATTCAGTAATTTCTAGATGTCAGATCCATTTAGATACTGGGTCAGAATACAGAAAAGACAAAACAAAACAATAACGGAATACAGACTTTACTCACATGGAGCTTAAATTCTTGTAGATGTTTTAAGAAATAACTGAGAGTAAGTAAAACAAATATAAGCCAAAACATATTCATTGCTATAGAAGAAAAATTTTAATGTAGTTTTACAGTGGTCTAGGCAAAAAAAAATGTCAACTACATTTGGGAAGACTGGAGTGGCCTTGACCTCCCAAGTCATTATCCTTGAACCCTATCTGTGAGATCACATCACCCTTCAGCATATTCTTGAACCCCTTAAAGCAACTGAGAAATCACTTCATCTAAAAATATAAAGTGTGACTGTGGATCCAAGTTACTACAATTGAATTAGAAAGTTCTACCTCAGAAATCTTCATTTAAGAATGATTAACAACATGGACAGTTTCCTTTTAGATCATATTTAGGCTTTTTCTATGTGTTTGTTCAGTATGTTTTGCCAGGTATTTTACTGATCTGAGACATGAAGTATAAAGGTGTAGAATAAGATACCTAGGAAGTGGTGAGTTTTCTGAGTTTTATTCTTCTACATTAATGTGTTAACCAAATTTTATAGATATTGATCTCTTTTTATCAGTCTTTTTCTATGCAAGGTCTCCTTTGACTCTATTCAGAGCTTTCTTCTATCCTTCAAATTTTCCTTTTTCCATAATTATCTCTATTTTTTCTGTATAACTCTTATTTGGTTGTTTAATTTTATTTTTCCAATCTCTTTCTTTTAATAAATGCCGATTATTAGGGGATTGGATCTCTGATGGCCTCTTTTAAAAATTTCAACTCTTCATACCTTTCTTCTGCATTCGGAGTGAAAATTTCACCACAGGATCAATTTTGTTGGTGAGGGATGTTTCACTTTAATTGATCTAGTGAAAATTTTTGTTTTTATATTGCTTTTTTTGTCCCCCTAGAATCTTTCTCATTTTATGTCTGCTCCACTTTTTTTTTTTTAGCCAGCTTACTTTTCTGGGCAGTTTGTTTCCTTTACAGCCTCAATTTCATAGCTCTGTTTTCTTGTTTGTTTTTTTTTTTTAAGTATAAAATGTGTATTATATGAATTAGTTATTTTTCTTATAATAACTTTTCTCATAGAATATTATTTTAATACTCCCTGTGAGTGCTTTGTTTCGCTTCTTATATCTTACTAAATCTCTCAATGGTCATGTTTTACTAATTTTTAGAAAAATGTACTTTTGATTTAGTAAGTTACAATGAGAAGCCCACACCAGCCATACACTTCACATGAATCTGGTGGTTGATTTCTCCTTTCATTTCATAATGTCCAGCCAGTTTCATCTAGAATTATTCTCTCAGATTGTAGATGAGTGGGCAGGTTAACGTTACTTTGTATTACCCGCTCCCTGATCTAGAAATTTGAGAGCAATGTGCTAAGAGCCAGAACTCTGGGAAATTCTAGAAGTTTTTCTTTGATAATGCTATAGTCTGAATGTTTGTGACTCTCCAAAATTCATGTGTTGAAATCCTAATGCCCATGGTGATGATATTGGAGCCAGGGGTGGGGGTGGGGTGGGGGTTTGAGGCTTTAGGAAGTTATTTGTTCATGAGGGTGGAGCCTTGTGAGGGTTGAGTGAGAAGACAGTCATCTATAAATCAGGATGAGGATTCTCACAAGTCACCAAATCTGCTGGTGACTTGATTTTGGACTTCTCAGCCTCTAGAACTGTGAAAAACACACTTTTGTTATTTATAAGTTACCTAGTTTGTGGTGTTTTGTTATATCAGCCCAAACGGACTCAAGATTGGTAAAACAGCATCTGGGGAATAGAAAATCGCATCTACCTTTCCTATAAATCTACCCTCTGTGCCAGCTACGCAATGTAGATATGGGAACTTTCTCTCTGATGCTCCTTCCCATAGCACCAGGAAGGAGCCATCTATCACATCAGATTGCCAGCTGCAGATCCTGCTAGGTTTCCCTATGTAGACATCTAGACCCTCTCACAATAGCAGCAGCGCTGAGCAGATTCCTCGGTTCACCCAAGCTTCTGATAGTTCTCTTGGCCTATCTCCTACAAAGAAGCGTTAGTGGGATTATCGGCAGGCTTCTCTATTTACTCATTATGATGCTGTGCTACTCTCTTGGGAAAGAGAATCATGGGTTGACTCTCAACGTCCTCCTTTAATCTGTTTTCATACGTGTGTCATCGTGTCTCACAGGAATTCCTCAAAATGTCTGTCATGTCTGCCTCTGTTTCCATTGATGATGCAGGCTTTTCCATAGTAAGAAAAACTTTGGAGAATTTTACTAATAACCTTAATGGGCAATAGGCCTGGGAAAGAAGTAGATGTTTAACGTCAAGTGGCCATTTTAACCAGAAATATAACCTTTGGCTTTAGTTACAACTTTTGGGGCCAAATTCTGTTCTTCATCTTTGTTCCAAAGAGAATAAATCCATTCTTTCCTTTACATGGTAAATCTTTCAGAAATGGAAGATAACCTTCATATATATCTACCCTGACTTCTTTGAGTGATACAGGCTTATGCTGTGCTCATGGCATAAACTGGAATTTTCTCCCGTTTAGCATCTTGTTTCAGTATTTCTATGTGGGTTTTCTTAGGATGTAACACTCGTAAATGACCACAACACTCTGGTCATTACATGACCAGGGCTTAAGTAGGATAATCACCTCCTTTAAGATTGTACCTCTCTTTCTGTAATCAACAGCAAGACTGTATTAGCTTACTGGGTGTCACATCATATAGTTGACACATATTGCTCTTTTCTCAAAATCTAAACCACTAATCTTTTCCAGAGAGGCTTTGATTAAGCTGCAGTTTTCTCTTCCAACAATTTCAGGCCTTTTACTTCTTTGAATGAAAGTGCAGAACCTTACATTTGCTCCACTTACATTACTGTAGATTTCTGCTCATCATTCATATCCATTCACATTCTATTATTCACTGCACTCAAGCTCCTTTCTGGTTCCATGTAAGAAAATTTCATCAGTACACCTTCTGTAATATCTTTCTGATCTTGGATAAAAATGTGAAGCAAGACAAGGCTGAGCATGCAATATGCATGACGTCCCCTACAACTGTATCCCCTCGGTGGTCTCAATTCACTAATTAGCCACCTCTGGTAACAGATGTTCTGCTAAGTCCAGAACTCTCTCATGATCTCACATTTTGTCATTTTGATCACGGGTATACCAGGAAAGGCTTTGTATCCTCAAAGGGACTTTTAAGAAGAGTTCTTAATTTTTCTGTAAGTCTGTGTGTGTGTTAGTGTCTGCACGTGTGTATAGGGCTGTGTATGTATGTGTGTGCATATATATACATATATTATATTTGCTATATATACACACACACGTTTATATAAAGAATTAATAATTTCCAAATATTATAAAGTTTTTAAAATTGCTTTATTTTTTCATTAGAAGCATTATAATATAGCTTATGTGACGTGGTGGAGTCCCAGAATGTCATCTCTCTGATCAGTGTTGGAAATCTCTCTGGGATTTGTTACAAACTGCTTCAACTCCAAAGTTTATCTGGAAAAATTAAGCTCTCAAAGAAATCTTGGCAGTCCTCTACCTTTTCCTGGATTTCAGGGAGCAATTTTGATTTGTGATCTCTTAAGTCCGTAACAATTTGCTATTTCTAATTTATTGCTTCATTTGTGACTGCTGCTACAGCAAGGTAAATTTATTCTGATTTGCACAACCTAAGTCCTTTCTCTGACAGTGACTAATTATTACCTGAGTTAAAATAATGAAAGTGTCGGAAAGTGTCCGAATGCAATTTGTTAGGAAAACATGTGGCATGCTGTGTTACCCCAGTCCAGAAAAGCCTAAGTGATCAGAAACCATGGAGAATTAAGATTTTTTTTTCCTCTAAGGTTATAAATCAATGTAGAAAATTTCAGAAACTTCCATTGCAAAGAACTGAATTTGGTGAAACAAGGGGCACTTACGGGCTCTTAAATATCCTGGATTTTAATAAAAGTAACTCTTTAAGGGGGTCTACTATAAAACTACATAAAAATAAAAGTAAGCAAGTAAAGAGAACCAACATTTATAGAATGCCTTCTGTGTTCTTAGCTTCACTGGGTGCGCGGCACATTGCATGCTTCATCTCATTTTACAACCATTCTATGTGGACTCATTTTATTTTTTCTGATGTTATTTCCAGCTTACAGAGAATCAGAGCTTATACAATTTTCCCAAGCACATAGCTGATCAGTATTAGAGCTGTGCTTGAAATACCAATTGCTCTGATTCAAGAGCTTGTGCTCTTTCTCCCATACCAAGATTTCACTCAGAGCTGATTTCATTTCACACGTGCAGCAATTTAAAAATGTAAAATTAGCCAATGGAGCTCCTATTCAAGAAGCTACATGTATGAAATGACATGCATACAACATATAACTAATTATTAAAACCAGGAGTATGACTAATAGAATTTGGTGGATAAACAAAATCGCTAAAGAATTCCTCATTTGTAGCATATCCAATAGCAATGTCGGGGCAAAGGCTGGATTCTTTCTGATGTCCAACAGCTCTGTAATTTAGCTACTCATTCTCCAAATCCATATTTTTAAAATATCAAGACCTATTTAAAATGTTTGACCCAAATACATGAGACATGTCAGATTTGTTTCAGGTAAAATATGTATAATCATAATAATAATTATGGTAATGAGGAAAGTAAGTTTCCAAAAGGAGCTTCATTTAAATTAATGGCATATTTTATATGCACAGTACATTTATTAAATGCAGTAACTAAATTTTGGCAATTTAAAAGTACAATATAATAAAAATATGTTTATATTGGAAGAGCTGCTTTTTCACATTAAACTCTTGGTAAGTTATTAAAATTGGTACTTAAATATTTCACAGGTTAAGATACTTCTGCTTACAAGGCCCATAAGATATCTAAATTGTGCATTTAAAGTGCTGTTTCAATTATATTTCATATTTTGTGTTAAATATTTTATCCTAATTTTTTTAACTATTGTAGTTAGTATTCACATTCAGAAAGGATTTCTTCATTTGATAATAATGTTAATTATGAACAACTTTAAAACTAGTCATTCCCAGGGTGTTCACTCACACGATGCTAATAGATGTTTTAGATGGGGCCAGGAAGGAATCCTACCAGCACAACATTGACACCTATCTGGATTTCATAACCTTCACACTTTTTAAAAGGGTTCCACCTAGAAACAGAGTTAATCAAAATGATGCTCTCTGGTAAGACAGATGCTCAAAACAAATGTTCACTGATGGATAAATAGACAAAATGTGGCATATACATAGAAGGAAATACCATTCAACAATGAAAAGAAAGGAAATTATGACACAGGTGACGACGCGGACGAAACTGGAAGACCATGATGCTAAATGAAATAAGCCAGACACAAAAGGGAAATGCTGTATGCTTCTACTCACATAAGATACCTAGTGGTCAGATTAGTAGAGACAGAGAGTAGAGTGAGGTGATGGCCTGGACCTGGGGCATAGGGAGAATGTGGAATTGTTTAATGAGTGCAGAGCTTCAATTGAGGAAGATGAAACATTTTGGGAGGGAGATGCAAATGATGATGGCACAATAATGTTAACATACTTAATGCTATAGAACAGCACACTTAAAAATGATTACAATGATAACATTATATTATATATTCTTATCACACTAAAAAATAGGTAATTTTCAGTTGAAGGAATGTATGCTCTGGTGCAATCACTGAAATATTTGCTAGTAAGAACAAGTTAGGATAGAGGCAAAGCAAGAAGAGTGTTAAAGCTATGCAAAATATTTCTTTCGTTCTTTTTTCTTTTTTAAGAAAAATGACTGTGTTTTTGAATGGGTAATACATGCATGTAATAAAAAATGCAAATTTTCCCACAGAGTACATGGTAAACTTAAGTCTCTCTCTCTCTCTTCCTAGTTCTCTATTCATTGAAGGCAGTATCATTAGCAGTTTTTGGTAGAGCCTTCCCAGAGATTCAAGTATTTAAACAAGTTTTTTGTTCCTTTAACACAACTGGTAGTTTTTCTTGCTTTCTTCATAAAAGAAATCTAGGAAATTCTTAATTTATGATACAGCCTCATTCTTTTTAATTGCTGGACAGTATTTCATTGTGAGAATGTGTCATAATTTATCTAGCAGTCTCTTGTTGATGGGTATTATGCTTTGTTTCCATTATTTTAGAATTATGAGTGATTCTTCACTAACTACCATTGTATGATTGCCATTTTGTGCTGTGGAGAAATAAAGGTACCCTCACAAGTTTGACAATGAGGAATTGTGGCTTCTTGGATAAAATATCAAAAGTTATAGCTCAATCTACGTGGAGGGATAGATGATGGAGGGTACTACCTTCATTAGAAGATAAGTTAGAAAGCTAGATTGTGAACTGAGTGATGGTAGGGACTAAGCAGTAGTGTAAGAAAAGAAAAAGGAGGGATAGATTTAACCAGTTTTCAAGGAGAGACACATTTTAGGACTTAATGACAAAAGTATGAAAAATGGTACTTTAAAGCTTCAAGGTTTAAAGACCTCAAGGTTTCTAGACTGGGAGGCTGGGAAATTCAGCTCAGTGCCACATTTACTGATTACTAATGTACTTTGATCATGCTCTAGAAGGGAAGAGGAAGAAGATTGGCATACATCCCCTGACGCAAGTATGTATCAGCTTTTGGGACTAATTTAAAGATAATTATGGCAGGCATACAGTGTCTACAAAACATATATATATCTGGGAGAATGAGAACAACCTCTGTTTATAATTAATGAAAGGTCTGTGCACAGCATTTCATACACCATGGGGTCTTGATTAATACTTACAAACTGACTACCTTTCAGTATGGTGGGAGGTAATGAACTCAAAAAAGTCTTCTGTTTCATCAATAGCACAGAATAATTTTCTTGGATTTCTGAAAATGGCCACCATCTCTGTTTTGGCAAACATACATGTGTGGTTCACAGTAAGTGGACCAAGAAAAGACATATTGAATGAAGGAAAGAAAGAATAAAATTAAAAGAGCCAATTAAGGATATTGGTTACAGAGTAAGATAATACCCCTACAAACAAGGATTTCTTTCATGAAATCAGATTGGAGAAGAGTAAAGCAGGTGGGTGCATAATGATCTCACGGACAAAGAATGAGATCTAGAGACAAATATTTCTAGGTTTAAATCTTACAATTAATAAATGATACTGTTTTATTTGGAGCAAGTTCTTTAGCATTTTTTTTTTTTTGTCTCACTCTGTCAGCCAGGCTGGGGTTCAGTGGCATGATCTTGACTCACTGTAACCTCCACCTTCTGGGTTCAAGTGATTCTCCTGCCTCAGCCTCTCAAATAGCTGGGATTACAGGCATGTGCCACCATGCCTGGGTACTTTTTTGTGTGTGTTTTTAGTAGAAATGAAGTTTCACCATACTGGCCAGACTGGTCTCGAACTCCTGACCTTGTGATCCACCCACCTCGGCTTCCCAAAGTGCTGAGATTACAGGGGTAAGCCACCTTGCACAACCTAGTTCTTTTAGCTTTTTATGTCTCAGTTTTGCTGCTTGCGAAATATATATAATCAGACATTTTGTGTACAGATTAAACAAGGTAATATATAAGGTGCTGAGCACAGGGTCAGGTGCTTTTCCAGTAAATGCTATGTCCTGCCACACTTCTCTCTTTTAGTTCCAAGTACTAGTTCCAGGATAAAATGTTCACATCTAGAATTTAATGAGATTGAACCATGAAGAAACCAAAACCTGAATAGACCAATAACAAGTAATGAGATCAAAGCTGAATTAAAAAGTCTTCCAGCAAAGAAAAGCCCAAGACTCAATAGCTTCACTCCTGAATCTTATCAAACATTTAAAGAAGAGCTAATGCCAATCTTACTCAAAATATTCTGAAAAATAGGGGAGGAAGGAATGCTTCCAAACTTATTTTACAAGGTCAGTATTATCCTAACACCAAAACCAAAGATATGTCAAAAAAAGAAAGCCATAGGTCAATACCTCTGAACAACATTGACACAGAAATCCTCAACAGAAATACTAGCAAACCAAATTCAACTATACATTAAAAATATTCGTCATGACCAAGTAGGATTTATTTCAGGGATGAAAGGATGATTCAACATATGCTAGTCAATTAAATGTGATACATCATATCAACAGAATGGAGAACAAAAAAACATAGGATCATTTTAATTGATGCTGAAAAAGAATTAGATAAAATGTAACATCCTTTTATTATAAAAATCCTCAAAAAACTAGGTATAGAAAAAAAATGCCTCAACACATGAAAGCCATACACAACACACCCACAGCTAGTATCATACTCAACAGGGGAAAGTGTGAAAGCCTTTCATCTAAGATCTGGTATAAGACAGGATGCCCACTTTCATTACAGTTATTCAATATAGTACTGAAAGTCCTAGCTAGAGCAATTGGACAACAGAAAGATATAAAGGGCATCCAAATTAGAAAGGCAAAATTCAAATGATCAAGTTTGCAGATAATATGACCTTATATTTGGAAAATCCAAAAGATTCAACCAAACAAATAAAAGAACTAATAAACAAATGTAGTAAAGTCACAGGATACAAAATCAATATTTAAAAAACAGTAGCATTTCCATATGTCAACAAATAATCAGAAATATATTAAGAAAGTAATTTCATTTATAATAGCTCCAAATAAAATAAAATACCCAGGAATAAACTTTACCAAAAAAGTGAAAGATCTGTTAAAAATAAACTATAAAACACTGATGCAAGAAATTGAAAAAGATATAAATAAATGGGAAAACAAATCCTTGTTCATGAATTGGAAGAATCAGTATTGTTAAAAATGTTCAAATTAAGGTCAAGATGGTCTAATAGGAACAGCTCTGGAGTGCAGTTCCCAGTGAAAGCAATGCAGAGGGCAAATGATTGCCACATTTCCAGCAGAGGTACCAGGTGCATCTCAAAAGGACTGGTTGGACAGTAGGTATAGCCAAAGGAGGGTGAGCCAAGGCAAGGTGGGACCCTGCCTCACCCAGGAAATGCACTGGACTGAAGGATCCTTCCTCCTACCCAACGGAGGCCATCAGGGGCTTTTCCAGCCACTCTGGCACTCCGGTTCAGATACTGCGCTTCTCCCATGGTCTTTACAGCGCATAGACCAGGAGATTCCCACTGGCCGACAAGCGCCATGGGTTTCCAGCACAAAAACCCTCACTTAGTGGCCATTTTAACTAGCACCTGGAAGGCCTGTGAGACAGAGCCATACATTCTCCTGAAAAACAGGAGAGGATGTGGAGAAATAGAAACGCATTTACCTGTTGGTGGGAGTGTAAATTAGTCCAACCATTGTGGAAGACAGTGTGGCGATTCCTCAAGGACCTAGAAATAGAAATACCATTTGATCCAGCAATCCCATTACTGGGTATACACCCAGAGGATTATAAATCAATCTATTATATAGACACATGCACACGTATGTTCATTGCAGTAATGTTTACAATAGCAAAGACTTGGAACCAACCCAAATGACCATGAAGGATAGACTGGATAAAGAAAATGTGGCACATATACACCATGGAATACTATGCAGCCATGAAAAAGAATGAGTTCATGTCCTTTGCAAGGACATGAATTAAGCTGGAAGCCATCATTCTCAGCAAACTGACACAAGAACAGAAAACAAAACACCACACGTTCTCACTCATAAGTGGGTGTTGAACAATGAGAACACATGGGCACAGGGAGGGGAGCATCACACAATGGGGTCTATTGTGGGGTGAGGGGCTGGGGAGGGATAGCAGTGGGTGGGGAGATTGGAGAGGGATAACATTAGGAGAAATACCTAATGTAGATGACAGGGGCGGGGATGGAGACAGCAAACCACCATGTCACGCGTATACCCATGTAATAATCCTGCAAGATCTGCCCACGTACCCCAGAACTTAAAGTAAAATTTAAAAAAGAAAGAAGAAAAAAGCTCAAAAAAAGTCCTTACTATCCAAAGCAATTTACAGAGTCAATGGAATTCCTATCAAAATACCAATAACATTCTTCATAGAAATAGAAAAAATAATCCTAAAATTTATATTGAACCACAAAAGAAGTAACCAAAGTCATTCTGAGCAAAAAGCACAAAACTGGAAGATTCACACTACTGGACTTTAAATTCTACTACAGAGCTACAGTAACCAAAACAGCACAGTACTGTCATAAAAACAGAGACACAGACCAATGGAACTGAATAGAGAACCCAGAAATAAGTCTATACATCTACAGTGCACTCAGGTTTTAATAAAGTTGGTAAGAGCATACACTGAGGAAAGGACAGTCTCTTCAATGAGTAGCGCTAGCAAAACTGCATAACCATAGCAGAAGAATAAAACTAGAACCCTATCTTCTCTCACCCTATACAAAAATCAAATCAAAATGAATTAAATGACCTCAAATTATAAAATTACTGTAAGAAAACACTGAGGAAACCCTGCAGGACATTGATTGGGCAAAGATTCTTTGAGTAATATCCCAAAAGCATAGGCAACCAAAGCAAAAATGAACAAATGGGATCATGTCAAGTGGAAAAACTGCTCTATAGCAAAGGAAATTATTTTTGAAAAAACTGAAGAGACAATCCACTGAATAGGAGAAAATATCTACAAACTATCCGTTTGGCAAGGGATTAATATCCAGAAGATATAAGATGATCAAACAATGCAATAGGAAAACAAATCTAATAATTTGATTAAAAATGGGCAAATCTCTGAAGAGACATTTTTTAAAAGAAGACATACAAATGGCAAACAGGCATATGAAAAGGTGCTCAACATCATTGTTTCTCAGAGAAATGCAGATCAAGACTACAATTAGATATCATTTTACTCCAATTAAAATGGCTTTTATCCAAAAGATAGGCAATAACAAATGTTAGCGAAGATGTGGATAAAATGAGACCTTTGTTCACTGTTGGGGAAATGTGAAATATTATTATAACCACTACGGAGAACAGTATGAAGGGGTCTCAAAAAACTAAAAATAAAACTACCATATGATCCAGCAATCCCACTGCTAGGTATATACCCCAAAGAATGTAAATCAGTATGTTGAAGAGATATCTTCACTTTCATGTTTGTTGCAGCACTACTCACAATAGTCAAGCTTTGAAATCAACTTAAGTGTCCTTCAACAGATGAATGAATAAAGAAGATGTGATACATATGACACAATAGAGTACTATTCAGCCATGAAAAAGAATGAGGTCCAGTCATCTGCACCAACATGAATGGAACCGGAGGCCATTTTTTTAAGCAAAGACACAAAGGTAATTTTTATGTGTCTTACTCATTTGCGAGAGCTAAAAATTAAAACAATTGAACTCAAGAAGATAGACAGTAGAATGATGGTTACCAGAGGCTGGGAAAGGTAGTGGGGAGGGGAGGGGAAAGTGGGGATGGTTAATGGGTACAAAAATATTGTTAGAATGAGATCTAGTATTTGCTAGCACAACAGAGTGACTACAGGAAAAAATGATTTAGTAAACATTTAAAAATATCAGAAAGATTATGATTATAACACAAAGAGATGACAAATGCTTGATTCCCATTTCCTCTGATGTGGTTATTACAGATTGTATACCTGTATCAAAATATCTCATGTATCCCACAAATATATACACCTGCTATGTACCCATAAAATAAAATAAAAAATTTAAAAAAATTTAAAAAGTAACCAAAAAAGAGTTTAATGATAAAGACTGAAGATCTAAGATTCTCGGCAGTACAGTGTGATGTTAAGAGCATAAACTATGGAGCCCAATGCAGAAAAGCTAATCTGAGCCTGCTACCTATCAACCATGTAACTGCTACAACCATGCTTTCCTTTCTATTATCCCCAGTAACATAGAGATAACCAAGGTGCCAGTTCATAGGGTGGCGTGGTTGAAGGAAATCATATGTGCAGTGCTTTTCAAAATGTTAAGCACTCAGAAAATAGTGTTGATGAAATAACTTACTGGTAGATTAAAGAAGTTGCTCTTATCCATGTGTTATACATAAATTGGGTTTCTATTCTGCATTTAACTACCTGAAAAACTTCCGGGAACTTTCTATATGAGCAGCCATTTAATTACAGTCTAAAGGTGTGTGCAAAGATAATGCATGTCCTAGGATTACAGATCTAGAGGGAGACCCCCTTAGACTTTGAGAAAAACATTATCACACTTTTCCTTTTTAAGCAGCATGATAAATAGAAACTAACTGGATGGCTCTGTTGTATTTAATGTGTCTGGGCACACTGTCTAAAATCTACTTTAACAGTATAATATCTATTGAATATTTCCTCTGAGAACATGTTTTATTATTAGATTACATTATACAAGATACGATCTGTCAATGAGGGATTTTTTTCCCCCAATCCAGCTTGCCAATGGAAATACCTGTTTTTAAATTACTCCAAGACCTTCTTTGTAGGAGGCTGGGAAAAATATAGCCATGAATCATAAAATTGACAAGCCCTGGGGCTGGCGTGGGCCTGGTCTAAAAGATGCAAAGAACAAAGATAAAGGTGCACAACAGGTATGCAGGGACAGGGAGGATGAAAGATAATCAGAAGTAGCTATTGGATGAGAAGAGTGAGGTAGAATGCTGTACTTAGAATGCAAAATTTAAAAAAAAAAAAAAAGGAAAGAAAAAAGTGCTTGAACTGGAGAGAACAAGAAAACAGCCTTTCCTTCAAACATTGGGGAAAAAATCCAGATGATTCTATTGCATAATCAAGACTTAATTGGGCCACAGAATGGTACACTTTCACTTTACTGTTGCTTTTATATTTCAGTTTAATCCATCTTCAGTCACAAAGGTTTTTTTTTTCCTTTTTCTTCATCTTATATCATCACCAGTAACAGCTTACCTGTTTTAAAAATATCTTGACCCAAATAAGAAAAGCCTCTTTTGAATTAATTGCTCCTCATGGGACAGTGAAGGTACTTTCCGTAATTCAAAGTTAGACTTGCAGAGTAAAAGGAAAAACAAAAACAAAATAAAACACAAATAATCGCACAGCTCTCCCTTCCTGGTCGATCTAATAGGAGTGGGAGAAAAGTCTTGCATTTAAATATCTGTTTTGCCTATAAAGATTTTTCATCTCTCTCAAAACCAAATTCTTCTGTAAGATTGACATTTCAGAAGAGGAGGGAAGGTAGATAGGTGAACTCAGATTAAAATGGATTTGGCAATATTCCATTTTAAAGGTCAAGGTTGTTGCAGACTAGCATTGTGTCTTTAGTCTAAAGTTCCTGACTTCATTTTCAGCATTCAGCAAATGCCCATGAAAAAAAAGGAAGATAATTCTTCCCTTGCTCTTTCTGGGACTTAAATACATGTGGATGGAGGCCTTGGGTACAGAACAGTAAAATGACTTCCTATCGCGTGTTCTATTCTTCTAGAGGTGGAGCAAAGATGTTTAATTTAATTCATGAATTTTGGACCATTCTGAAAAAAATGGCGTGTGAGCTAACCTTTCTTCCATTCTACATTGCTCTGGATTGCAATGGTCAATTGCATTCAGTGATTATACATTCACTTTCTGGGAAGATTCAGCTCCCACCTTCTTGCTTTCACCTGTCAGATCATGTACTCACTCTGGAGTTTGTTCCTGGAATGCTTTAAAGATCAAGTGAAAATTTCTGTATAGTCTCATGAACCAAGGTATTGCCTCTGCCATCTTGAACTGATGTGTATACACCTGGCCTGGTTGTGTTCATACCCTGCATCCTGGTCGTACAATGAGAATTCTACAGAGTTCTTGCTCTTGAGGAGTGCATGGCCAATTAGGAGGTTTCCCTGTAAAAACAAAGTTTAGGTCTCCTGTCTTTGGGAGAGATAAATCATTTGTGTAAAGTTATAAAAAGTATAACTTTCATAAGCACAGAATCTGAGTACATTCAGGTCCTTCATAGATGAGGGTTGTTTGAATTTTGACCTAATTGTTCTGTAGATGCTCTCTTTATGCTAGCATTTAATGTGATTTTAACTTTCAGGATGTTTTAAGTAGTTACATAATATATACATTGGTATGGTGTACTTTGTGATTTTTTGTGATGCATTACAATTATTCATAATACTTAAAAATACTACAGAGTAATAATACACAAGATTTTGAGCTATATTATAAATATGCACTATATTAAATGACACACGGTACATGCTTGTTACATACCCACACACCCCCCCCACACACACACACAAAGAGAAAAAGATTCTGTGTTTCTTGAAATCAATCAAGATATAAGTTAACGAAATGTTATTGGTGGAAGGGTCCTCAGAAATAATTGATAATAGTCCCCTGATTTTTAAAATGACCAAACCGGGAGAGTACTCAGAAAGGTGATCCAATGGCAGACAGAAGGTTAAAGACAATGCAGAGAGTGGAACCCAGGGTCCTCCTGCATCCTCCTCCAGCCAACCTTCAGCTCTTAACACTCAGCAATCCATTCTAATTCTATATAGATTTGAGATGCTCAGGAAATGTCTTTACCACCACAGATTGCACAAAATAAGCACGTGCAACTCAACTGCTTAGGTTCTGAATATTTGACATTTAACACCCCGTACTGAGGAATATCTTTGACCCATCAGTGCTACATCTGAACCTGAAAGAAAAATGTTTATGTTTGTTATTAGACATAGATATGCCTGTCTCCCTTCCCTGCTCTTAGAGACATATGCCTCTATTGTCAGCTCTATTTCCTGTGTTTAACCCATGCTCTGTCTCCTCTGATTGCCCCTAATGGAGCTTGACAGTTGTAGAGTTAATCCAAGCTCTGGTCTCCAGGTTTCACCTCAGGAAACAATCCGTCCCCAGAGCTTTGGGGCTTCTTGCAAGGCTATATTCCCCCAGAGTCTTTTCCCAGCCCAGCTGGGGAGCCTTTCCCATTGTCTGCCAAATGGACACCAATTAAGTCAACTGTTCCCCAATTAGACTTTTGCAGAATTTACCTTGTTCTCTTGTACTCCAGCTCCCAAGCAGGGGTCTGTTTTTAGAATTAGTTATAGAAGGAAGAAAATAAATAAATAAATCACAGCCCTTTCCTGTAACGCGATACCCCTGGGTTTTTCCTGTCTGCCATTCACACAACATGATCCCGGGAAATATGGCAACTGCTTGGTAGCTCTGAGATTTATCATTTGCATGGTGGAGCTGTTCGTAAGTCAGGGTCCAAAGCAAAGGGCTGGTGCTCACCCAAGAGGAGCACTCAAGTGACTGGAAAGAGGTGGGAAAACTCCTCTTTGCACCAAAAACGAGGATTTGTTTTGAAGAGATGAAAGCCTGGTGTTTTGCTTTCTGGAGAAAATGCCCCTCCATTTGGACAGCTGACTTTAAGGCAGATGTGTTCTTGTGATGAAGGATTTTGCAGAGCGCGGCATTTCCAGGCAACGTTTAAGACGTCAATCAGTACTGTTTGAAATCACTCAGGCTGTCACAGCTGGGTGACACTGAGGCTGAGCTGGGAGCCTTTAGAGAATGCGCATGTTGTTGACATCAGAATGCACTTGTTTGTGAAGCACAGTCAATCACAAATAATATCTTCCTCATAGAATCCTGTTTATTGTCATATGTTTTTAACCATTTATTCAGCATGTTGATTTTGTAGACTCAGAACATAGAAAAGTACGTGGCTTAGAGCCCCACTTCTCAAACTTTAACAAGCACACAGGTCATCTGGGGTCTTACTAAAATGCAGACTCTGATTCAGCAGATCTGGGGTGGGGCCTGAGATTCTGCCCCACCCCAGAAAAGATTCTGATTTTTCATCAGGTCCCAGAAGACACGGAAGCTTTGAATCCCTTAACACAGTGCGAATAATAGGAGTTTACACTGATACCTTGCAGGTAAAAGCTACATTATACTTAGCGGATTGGGTTCAAAATGACGTAAGAGTTGAACTTGAATGATGTGTTTAGATATTTCAGACAAAACCCCCTGTCACTCTGTGTTTGACTTTTTTTTCCCAATAGTATTCAATTTTTCAATCATTTATATGCTCATTAGTTCATCTGTTCTTTTGATATTTATTTACAGTTTATTATGTGTGTGGTACTCAGCTGCGTACTAACATACAGAAATGGACAATAAAGTCACTGACATTCAGACAAAACATAAGGAAATGAAAGTTCAGCAGTGCATCCAATACTCCATGAGCAGTAATCTCAAAACTTACGATTTTAAAATAGCCACAGCGTAGCCAGATTTCAAGTCTCAAGTTTCCCAAAACTGAGGCAGCCAAATCTGCCTGGCCTTGTCCACCCACTCAAGACTGGTCAAGCAATTCTCTCTAATGGTTAACACCAACTGAAGGCTTAGCTTCCATTTGGAGCAGGAGGCTACCATGCAAGGCCAGGAATGCTGGAAGCATGATTACCCAGGGAGCATGATTACTCAGGGAGCATCAGTGGCAACCAACAGCTAGCATACAAAATAGCCAAAATAAAGAAAACACAAGTGAAGACAGTAGCAGTTCAGAGAAGAATAGAATCACTGTGAGTTACATTTTAGAAGTCTTCACCTATAAGACAAGGCAAAAGAGATGAAAGAGTCATTTACAATACTTATATACTTGTAACTTTCATTATTGAAGTTAAGTAAATGCTTATTGAAATAAATTAGACAACAACAGAAAGCAAAAAGTCACCTATAATCAAATTATTAAATAGATAACTATTTTAAATAGACCCTTTATCTTGGTAACAGCAACATAACACCAAAGAGTAAGATTTGAAACAGAAAAGCTAAAGGCTATACAGAAAATTATATGTTCTGGGGGAAAGGACCCTCTTAAGAGCATAAAATGACAATATATCAGTAATCTGGGTTGGTTTTAAATAATGTGCTTCACGCTTACGGCAGGCTGAGAAAGGAATTCCTTAGCTTGTCACAAATCACCAACAATCCCAGCAGACTTCACTCAACAGTCAGATGTAATAATGTGAAAATTCATACCTCCACACACTTGCCAGCTGCATGCCACCACCGCAAAGAAAATACCAACTATTAGCAAAACGAGCCTGACTCAATTTTCTCTGAATTATCTTTGTTTAGAACGTGATCAATAAACCTTGTATAAAACAAAAATTGACATCTACATTTTAAGAGGAGAATGGCTCCCTGAAAAGCCATTTCTGTCTGGCTGTAGTTACATCCAAATTAGAAAAATAAAAAAAATCAAATGAAGGTATCTTAGGCGTGTGTTTGTAACAGCCATACAGCAATCATTCATCAAGTCTCCAATGTTAAAAAATAATGACTTCACATTGTGACATATGCATAGCTGTTCTTCAGCTCCTTTCTTGGTGTTTGAAGTAATTCTTTGCCTTCTTTTTGCTTCTTCGGTTCTTCTGTGGCTAACCACTTAATGCAATATTCTGGGCCATTTTCCAGGCCTGGTGTTCCTCGCTATTCTCCTCGTTGTTGCTATCCCAATAAACTAACGGCATAGCATTATTAACATAGCATTACTTTCTATGAGGAAAAGTAAGAAAATGCTTTCATTTAATTTACCATTAATGAGGCCACCTGGAGATGTGCCCACAGGACCTGGGACTTCTATTTTAGATGATGAGAAAACTTCCAGATCTTGACAGAACCCAGTATCAAAATGTTATGGGAGTGTTGGGAGACTTGAGACCACCCTGTCATTTTTCACGAGGGCCTTACTTCTTCTGTTTCAATTGTCCTCCTCCTCAGAGGTGCAGAATTCAGGCCAGAGGGCTAGAGAAGGGATATTTCTGGCCTGACCCAACCCAGGGCAGCCTGAAACGTTTACAGGAAAGTTTGTTTTTAGGAAATTTCCAGTCCAATTATGCTCTCCCTGGAGACGTGAATAGTTCAGATAGCATTCAGATAAGCATCCACAATGTTGGGAACTTCATAAAAAACAGAACTAGCATAGAAATATTTGAGGCTTGGCCTTCTCTGGATAAAATAGCTCTTTCAGGGTGAGGCAGCCTAGCCTGGTGGTCTCAGGATAGAGGTTAGCATCAGGAGATCCCAAGTGTTATGATTCCTGCTTCCTCTCTGGCTTGATGGGTGGCCTTAGGAATAAAATGAGAGCCAACCTCTGGATTTGAGACAAAGGGACCGATAATAATCAATTTCATATGCTTTGACTTGATTAATTGTTCTGACAAATGGGCCTAAAAAAGAAAATCACTTTCTAGCCTAAAATGTATAAGTGAGATTCATGGGCAAATTTTTCAGGGTGTACTAAAATCCTTCTGAACAGAATTCTGCCTTCCCCATTAACCTCTACAGTTATCTAAGATTCCCACAGTGGTGTGACTTTTTTATGGCCTCTGGTCAGTGGCAACTGCTACTTTGGGATGGCAATTTTAGATCAACATGGTACTTAACTTTGGCTGATATAATTAATTAATCTTTATTCATTTTAAAGAACAGTAGTTTTCATGATCTTCAGGAGAAACTCAAATGTTGTGGCCTGACTTTCAAGTACCTTTGAGCTCTAGTTTCTTTTTATCATGCCTAACTCATCTTGGGCCACCTATTAAACCATTTGACACCAACTATGCTTTAGATTCTATTTCCATGCCTCACCCTCTGATGCTCTCCTGCAATCCAGTATTACCTTACAGTAGCATTGCATCATTTTTGAAATTGTTTGGCAACTATCCATTTATCCACAGATGGTATATAATTAGGGTTAAAAGCAAGGTTTTTGAAGTCATCCAGGTAAGAGTATGAACTGCACTCCCACATGACTGAAAAATCTTGCCCTCACACTATGAGACTGGACCAAATTTAACCTGGCTTCCACCTGCACCAGGCTATGTCCCTAATGGGGATTCCCAAACCTCATGCTGAGTCTTCGATCAAGAAAATACACTGCCAAACCATGCAAAGCACATCTTCTGTCATTTTCCATCCCCCTGCTCTCTGACTTGGTTCCCAGTATCTTTTTTGTTTCTCTTTTTAAAATTTCCTCATCTTTTCTGTTCTCTGTTTTCTCTTTAAAAACCTTAGTCATCTTTATCTTAGTTAACACTGAGCTCAGCTTAGACTGCAGTCTCTCTCCTCTATTGCAGTAGTCTGGATAAAATCTGTCTTGCCACCTTTAATACATGATTGGTGCTGTTCATCTTCAACACTTCTCTGGGAGGATTGTGAGACTCATATAGCTTCTGGGACACACATCTTTCAAGGTCTCTGTGGTGGGAGAAGGATGAGTATGCAGAACTCACACCCTTGCTTATAAACCTCTTACTGAAAGTGAAACTTAGTTATTTTTACCCACTATTGGCAAGAGTTTCATACTTCAACCTTCCCTGAAAAGTCTGGGAAATATGGGGCATACATGTGCTCATCTGTATAGTATGAGCCCTTCTGCTTTGCCCTGTCTCCCTTTCTACCTGCTTCTCTTTCTCCCAGATTGCCAGTTGAGAAAGCATTCTACCATTTTAGATATCTTTGTCTATGCACATTCAGAAGAATGGGATGGGACCAGATGATAAGCCCACTGTTTACGCGAGAAAGAAAAATTGTGTCTTCAAGCTTCAATCTGGAAGGAAATAACAGCAGAAGAAAATGATTCAAAACATGAGTAGAGTTATCTGGAGTGAGCTATTACTCTCGAGTACTGATTCTACATATAATCTAAGGTGAGGCTCAGATTTCAGCATTTCTCCAGGCAGTTTGGATGATCAGCCAGGGTGAGGGACAACTGGACACAAGATACCCAGGAATACACTGTCTCTGGTAGAGGACCTAGTATAAAGGGCTGACAGGTTGAAAACATTGATGGGAAAGTAACAGGATATTTAAGGAGGCAGACAACATAACAGTCAGTTAAGGGAAGGTGGGTGCTCTAGTCACAAAAAGAAAGAAGGTGGCTGTTCATCTGCAATGGAAGAGAAGATGCCAAAAAGAAGAAATTTTGAGATGCACACCCCCTGGCAGCCTCAGACTTTCCAGTTGCCATTCACCTATTATTCCATATTTATTGAGTAGCACCAGCTATCAGACAGGTGGTCCGCTACGGGGCCACAAATACATTGCTGGAAGGACAGCCATCCTGTCCTCGGAAGGCTCCTCAGGCAGTGAGCAATCGAGGTAAGAACACACCATAATGTGTGTGCTGACGGTGGGAGAACGTGGAAGGAAAGTGAGTGGGCCAGGAAAGACTTCTGCAAGGAAAGAAATCTTTTCCTGAGCTTTGAGTGTAAAATAAGTAACAGGTGCTACCATCTTAAATATTTTCTGAGACAAATGAGGTATGCAAACAAACAGGGCTGAATGTTGGCCTCATCGTCCACAGGGTGCTAGAAAGAGTGCAAAGGCGGAGGCAGATAGACCTGGACAGCAACACCAGCCCCAGCGCTAGTGGTGAGACCCGAGCACCAACAATGCTGGTGCTCCACCAGCTTGTTCCAGCAGCCTCCATTTCCTCAGTGATACAGTGAGTGTGTGAACACTCTGCTCTCATGGGTTGTTCTTGAGGAACGAATGCAATCACCTGCCGTCAGCACCTGGCACCACGTTTGGTTTAATGCAAATTCTCTTCTTCCTTTTCTTGCCACTCATCACTGTCTTACCAAAATAGGGACACTAATGCTAATGATAGTATTAACACCACTACTAGATATGACTCCTACTACCAATAGTGTAAATATATTATTTTTGCACCAACAATCTACAATTGACACCATACTCTCACACATATCACCATTCTGAAGTAACTATTGCCTATTCTCCCTTTCCCTTCCTACGTTTTTAAATGTCTTTTGAAAAGTATTTTGGCTGCCTTAAAGGGTACTTAAAATAATATGAGTAAACGAATTAAAATTAACATGTGAAAAAAAAGTATAGTAAAAAAGTGATATCCATAAGATTGGCCACAATGCATTTATTGATCATCTGGGCAGATATAAGAGTTAGCTTTCAGTTTCCTGGAAGCTAAAGTGAAGAGGAATGTTTTCAGATACATAGTTCATAGCATCCATGAAATAAGTAATCACCAGTTGCTTTGGTGATTTGCAACTACTATCGGTACTAATTTCAGAGAGGTATTTCTCCCTGGGAGTCTCACAGAAGGAAAGCTGTACACTTGAGTGAACAATATTCAAGGCAACCTTTGACAGATGAGGCAAGAGCAATGCTGGGCTAGTTTCTCTGAGATTCACAGTGTGCACTGATGGTTGGCAGAAATTATCTTAAGGAAGAGAGAAAGTTGGTGTAATTTAATTACCAATGGTTACCTCATTTGGCTTGATCAAAGGATAGATATAATATAGAATTTGGGGAGAAATGGACAAAGTATGTATTCTCTAAACATTCCCCCATGGACTTTCCATAACTGTTAAATGACAATGTGCTCAAGGTACATCTATGTGGTAGCTCACACATACTTGTTTTGTAAATGCAGCTTTTCCACCTAAAAATCTTGGACTCTCTTCATTACAAAATTTAAACTATATTGGAGGCTCATGATGAAGTCACTCTGGCTCTCCTCAGTTCCCATTCCTTCCTGATTTACCCTGAGTCCCCTGGCAAGGAAAGCACTTAACCTCACCCTTCCACCCTGAAGCATAACTGGAAGGTTACCTGAGAAATGAATATAGGACATTTTTCCTAGTGCCTAGCACAGTTCCTCAGTGCTCCATCAACTATCCTTCCTGTATTGTGGTTGTTTCAAGAGTTGATTTGATTTTCTTGCAGCGTTTGTAGCTTAATGGTGCTTTTCAATAAACATTTGTTTTTAACAGTATTTAAAAAAGGGGGCCTAATTGAAATCCATTTGGATTCAGGGAGGCCCTTCAGACCACTGACGCTTAGCTAACTAGACGATCACTGGCGCAGTGCATTGAGACTGCTCTCTTGCAGAGTAGCCTCTGAATGGCTATGGCTCATTGAGCCAATGCCCACTTGGCAATGCTGTGGCCTTCACTATGTCAGGATGTTCTCAGCAGCAGGAAGAACCAACTGAAACACACGTTTCAGCATGAGATGTAGCAAATCACTAGTAGTGGTGCTGGCTCTACCACCACACATGGTGTCCCAAGTCCAAGGACAGATTTCCCAGGCACACAACCAGTATTCTCTTCAGCACACAGAAAATAGCCCCCAGCCAATCCCTTACGATAAGTCTCTACAAGAGGAGATTTAATATATCGTCCACGGGCTATTCCACAATTGCATGTACTCCACTCACCTTTTTTCAACTCTTGTCTTTAGATGCTGTGGGAAACAGCAGATATTAGACCACCACAGAACCTCAGGCAATCAAGCATGAGAAAGTCCCCATTTGTGAGCATGAGTCAGTGTCCTGGGTCTTAGCGTAGGGGTAAGAGCTTGTACTCTGGAGACAGGCTGCCTTGGTTTATACAGTCAGGGATTCCCTGAGCCACTTACTTTATCACTCTGTGCCTCAGCACAATTTGTAAAACTAAAGGTGGTAACTGTATAGGGTTGTTGAGAGGATTAAATAATTTGGTACGGGTAATTCATTTAAAACAACATCTGACACAGATTTTACTAGGTTTCTGTTATTAAAAGCTGTGGTTTTGAACTTCTACAAAGATTCTGAGATTTAGAGTATAAGAGAGACAACTCTAGGAGGCAGCCAGCTCTCCTTTTTCTTTCCTTAGGAATCTCAAATTAGATGCAGCTTCAGAGGACCTCAGAGCTTTAAACTCCCTGAACAAAGGGTAAATAAACAATTTTGTTTTCTGTGCTAAATCTCAACTATATATTAAGTGTTTTATGTACAGGCTCACCTATAGTCTTTCCATTTACCTAGGAAGTAGGCACTATTATCCCCATTACTTAAGGAAATTATCTTTCTCTAGAGAGTATGATTCCCACACTGGGCTATAATACTCACCTCACTACCCATACTATAAACCATAGAATACCTTTACTGTAAACTACAGGATGCCTCATTCAATTTGAATCTCAGATTTAAAATAATACATGAGATTTTAGTGTAAGCCTATCCCAAAGGTTGCATGGAACATACTTGTAATAATAAAATGTTATTCATTTTTTCTTTTTAGTCACAGTCTTGCTCTGTCACCAGGGGGGTGCAATGGCGCAATCTTGGCTTGCTGCAACCTCCACCTGCCTGGTTCAGGCGATTCTCTTGCCTCAGCCTCCCGAGTAGCTGGGACTACAGATGTGCACCACCATGCCTGGCTAATTTTTGTATTTTTTAGTACAGATGGGTTTCGCCATGTTGGCCAGGCTGGTATTGATCTCTTGACCTCATGATCCGCCCACCTCGGCCTCCCAAAGTGCTTGGATTACAGGTGTGAACCACTGCGCCCAGCCTGTTATTCACTTTTTAATCTGAAATTACAATTTCATTGGTTGTCCTGTATTTTCTTTTGCTACATCTGGGACCCTAACTACAGGGAAGTGTATTCTGGTTGCCAAGCACTGAGCTTTGCCCTTTATACAGTTTATCACATTTCATATAAGAGCAAGCCATGGAGAAGGTCAATTATGGAGCAATTCATATATCTCTTTGCCAGCCGGGTTGATCTTTCACCCAGCATGGAGAATGCCAACCTCTCTTCTGGCATTAGGGCATTTTGTCATAACACAGCAGATTTTTCACATAATTAACCTTCAACTGTACTGGTAAGACTCTCCAATGATGGGGTCTAGGTAGGGCTATTTTAAAAATAACTAAAAACAATAAGAAGCAATCTGAAGCAAAACACACCCACATGCACCAAAAAAAATACAAGCTCTGGATTTAGAAAAACATAAAATTCAAGTGCAAGATCTCTTTCACTGGCTGTCTCTATGAGCCTCAGTTTTAACATCTGTAAATTTAGCATTCTCCCCACAGGGTAATAAGGGATTAAATGAGGACTCTGTGTAAGTGCCTAGCTCAGTGTCATACATATGCATGTTCAACAAGTGACTACTTCCTCCTCTTTCTCCTTCCATCTTGCAATAACCGATGGTAAGTATGAAGACATGAGGTTCTTCACATCAGTCATCTCTAGAGAGAAACCATCTTTCAGTGTTTCCTATAGTGAGACCCACACTGTTAAGAAGCCACTAGGAAACTTTTCCTGGAACTTGGCCAGCTGGGCTGAAGCTTCAAGGATGGGAGAGGAAGGAAGGCAGGTGAGGCCAGTTTCCAGAGCAGGCTCGCCTTTCGATTGGTGTCATTTGTTGTGTCCATGGGAATCCTCTGTCGTGTGGAAAGAGCAAGTGGCTGCAGGCTGGGATTTTTACCGAGGTGTCTGAAAGAAGATGGATAGTGGCCTGGCACGGTAGGCAGGTCATGCCTGTAATCTCAGCAATTTGGGAGACCAAGGCAGGTGGATCATTTGAGTCAGGAATTTGAGAGCAGCCTAGCCAACATGGTGAAACCCTGTCTCCACTGAAAATACAAAACAAATTAGCCAGATGTGGTGGTTTGCGCCTGTAATCCCAGCTACTTGGGAGGCTGAGGCAGGAGAATCGCTTGAGCGTGGGAGGTGGAGGTTGCAGTGAGCCGAGATCACATCACTGCACTCCAGTGTGGGTGACAGAGTGAGACCCTGTCTCAAAAAAAAGGGAAGGATATTAAAAAAAAAATAAAAATAAATTTAAAAACATAACCCAAAGCCTTGTCCCAAGGAAATGCTGACCTCGTGCTATATCCTTATGTGATTTAGAAAATGAATGTGCCGGCTAGGCGCGGTGGCTCACGCCTTTAATCCCAGCACTTTGGGAGTCCGAGGCAGGTGGATCACCAGAGATAAGGAGTTCAAGACCACCCTGGCCAACAGGGTGAAACTGTGTCTCTACTAAAAATATAAAATTAGCTGGGCGTAGTGGTGGTGCATGTTTGTAATCCCAGCTACTGGAGAGGCTGAGACAGGAGAATCGCTTGAACCCAGGAGGCAGAGGTTACAGTGAGGTCCCGCCACTGCACTCCAGCCTGGGTGACAGAGCAAATCTCTGTCTCAAAAAGAAAAGAAAAGAAAAGAAAAAAGGAAATGAGAGGGCCATATTCTGGTCAAAGTGGCAAACGTTTAGCCCAGGGTTTTCCTTTTGTGTGTTTTTTATGGAATCTGTTGCTATACCAATCAAAGGATGGCTTGATGAAAAA